>JAHBCN010004149.1:0-66921 GCA_019359885.1 Listronotus oregonensis | reverse complement strand
GTTACACTTTTCTTCTCCCAGGTATTTAATTTTTTTTTTGGCATTCTTATGTCAGCTTGGACGTCACCTTTGGGTTTACTAGTGCCCCTAGTAACGCCTGGCGGTCTGTTATTATTAGTGATGAGCGAGACCGGTCTTGGTCTTGCGGTCTTGGTCTTGGTCTTGCAGCAAGACCAAGACCGAGACCAAGACCAAGACCGCCTTCTCGCTTGCAAGACCAAGACCAAGACCGGGGTATGCAAGACCAAGACCGAGGGGTGCAAGACTACGCAAGACCAAGACCGACCTGCAAGACTCTTGCACTTTTGTCACTTTTTTTAAATTATAATATTCAATTTTAATTTTCAATATACAGAGGTATTTCATACAGACATGACAAAAAATGTGTCGAAACCTGCCTAAAAAGGCGATTATTTTATGAGTAACAGGTTTTTTAAATAAAATAATAATTAAATCAATCACTTCGTTTTTTAATAAAATTATCCAGAAACGATTACTAGTAGATTCAGTAACATGTTTCGAAAATAATAACCGTTTACGACAGAGAAAAACTAAGAGTACAAAAGTTATAGAAGCTGAAAATTACTTACCTATTCCTAATGTTTTTTTTTAATTAGGTATCTAGTGATGCCACTTACTGGATCAAATATTTCCAAAATCCAGGAAAACATTATTTTTGTGCCACACTGTAAGAAGTAGCATCATTAGATTTCTCCTTTAAACTAAGATATAAATGTAAAAGTGATGGTTTAATAAAAAATATATTTGTCATTTTATATAGGAATACTTTTTATATAAATGGATTTTAAATTTCACTTCCGGTTTAGACGGAAAAGTCAAAACAATGCCAAAAGTATAATGGTGACATCATTTTTGTCAAAACCGAAAATGATATATAAAAAACCATCTACGTCGACATTGTACCTATATAACAGTTCAAGAATTTCCAGCATAATATACAGGGAAGCGATTTTTTTAAATGAATTTTTTGCTATAATTTTTCTATTTTAGGTTAAGAGCTAAAATTAAGGAAGTTTTCTTGAGTGGTAGTGGATTTTTTGAAAAATTCTGAAATAGAAAATAATTTTACATTTTACGCCCTTTTTTCTATAATTTTTATATATTCAGTTTTTTACCATTATAAACGGTTTCGGATATATCGATCTTTGTCGCACTATCGAGCCACCTTGTATATGCAGAATGTTTATAAAGTATTTATACAAACTTTGTACGGCAAATGTTTGACTAATTTGAACATAGAAAGTTTATTTGAACTGAAAAGCTTTCTAAATACTTTTTTTTAATTAGAAACCAATGTTTACATATCAGAATCATTTTCATGGAAATTTCACATCTGGTTGAAATTAAAAGTTTTTTTCTGCCCTCAGAGTACTCAGTATTGTAATTTTATATGCTTCTTCAAAGAAAATTTAAATATTTCCTATCACTAAAATGAAGCGCTATAAATAAATACACCCCTACATTTAAAATATCCTTTTTAATCAAATAATTTAAATGTACATGTAAGGTTAAAATTGGTATATTTTAAAATTTTAAAGCAAAAAATATAGTCTCCATCTTTATTTATTTGTAAGTATTAAAAAACTATATATTTTATTTAAGATTGCTTAGTTTAAATTATCACTAACAAAAAAAGCAAGACCAGCAAGACCAAGACCAAGACCAAGACCTGACTTGCACGACCAAGACCAAGACCAAGACTAGCCCGGTCTTGGTCTTGGTCTTGCTTTGCTCATCACTAGTTATTATGCAGATCCGCTTGTTTTTATAAGCCCTTCTGTTATTTTCTTTTGCACAGTGCAGTAAAGCATATATTTATGTTTGAAATACAGAACTGCATGTTCCTAGTGGAATGGAGAATTGTGAATTCCTTATTTCACTATACACGTCCGCTCCAGTTCCCTGCTCAATTTTGAAATTTTAAAAGACGTCTTGGAATACAGGCTTAGTGTTCTATTCATAGGTCATTCTATCGACGTAAAGTTAGCTACATGATCTATGTGCTACAACTTTGTGATTTTAGGAATACAATTCATATTTAAAGGACAAATATTATAAATCTATCACTTGAACAACATTTGTACTGGTATTTTTGTTGAAAAGTGTATTTAACGGAATATAGCTTCAGTCGTTATTCTAGAGAACTAGGCACCTACAAGAATTTGGAGACCAGTATGATTCTTGAATTACTTATTTAAGATAATAATGCCCTTTTTAGTATTCTTGTGAAAACCCTTTATGGAAACATTAACTAAAAGAAAATTATAATGTTTCAGATGTTAAAGAAGAGCTAGATTACCTACTATATAGGAATTAAATATTGTTCCGTGTCCTCCACCAAGGGGTTTTTTCTTTACGATTTTGGCAAGCCCCAAAAACCTAGGTTTCCGAGACTGCACAAATACACAAAATATCACGCAAGACAGCAGTAGCGTAGCTTGCCCTAGACGGGCCCCTTAATCAAAATTTGTCGCGGGGCCCTTTTACCCGACTGCGGCGAATCTTAAATAGAGGGTAAAATTTTTGAAAAAAGGAACAAAAATACCGGTTTTGAGTAAATAAAAATATATTAATTAAGTATAAGTAAGCAATTACTTACAATTAATGCTCCCAGGAGCCAAGTTAGCAAAATTTTTCGAATATATACTTTTCTCGCCTTTTTTTAGCAAACTTATTTATTAAATCATCCATAGCTGGAGGCGATATTAATTTTTAGAAATTTTTTGCCTCTGTAGACAGCACTGACAAGTCTGATAGCCGTTTTTGTCTCATAGGAGTCCTAAGTTTTTAATCAGTTTTAATTTCGAAAAACTTCTTTTAATTGTTGCAAATGTTAAGGGAAGGGGAAAAATAGTAAAAATGCTATAATTACCTGCAGAAAACTGGATGCACAGTTATTGAATTTTATCAGTAATAATTCCGTAGTTCTCTAATAGGAATGGATTTTCTGAATTTTAGTTTTTAAGCATATGTTTAAAGCAATTAATGGTTAATACAGATAAAATAACATATCTTTACTGTATTTAGCAGACATTTTTCCGGCTTCTTTTTTATTATTTCATTTGAAAATGATAATAGTTTCTTCCGTTAAAACACTTCGAATGTATTACTCAGGTCACAGAGGCTTTCAAATATTTGTTAAGTTTGAGATATGAATATATCTAACAGTAGTGTGACTTTAGAGTACGATTTCGGGTCTAAAAATCTCTCATCTTCTGACAACTCATTAAATATTCGCTTCGTTATCTTTCGCCTTTTATTTTTAACAACAGTTGTTACCCCCACCCTTTGGTTAGTTCTAACCATGGAACGGCTTTTGATTTCATATTTTGCTCAGTCTATTTTGAAATTCTATTTTTCTGTAAGTCATTATTTTTATTTTGTAAAGCATTAGAATCTGGGTTAATCAAGTCAAATAATAAAAAAGGGCCCTATAAAATCGTAGTTCTCAAAAATATTAATTATACTTTTACCTTCGTTACGTTCGTCTTTTTTATTTCAAAAAGTTTTCATTTTTAATATTTTTTTTATAGTCGATAATGTGTCGTGACTTAAAGACCATCTAGTGGGGCATACCTTCTTAAGGGTAATTTTGTATTTTTTAATTTATCGTTTCTCAGCATTAACCAGCGTTTTAAACTATTGCCAAAAAAAGGATGTATTTTTTCCAAATTATCGAAAAAAAAATGACTCTTCAGGAAGCTTGACCGAGAATATGGAAATTATTTTACGAATTTTTGCTTACAAATACCGCCTCACATAAAGCCGGTTTAATTTCATTGATTTCCATTCTAATATTTTAGATTTTTATTTAATTCGTGGTTTATTGGCTTTTAAACCTAAAAACATTTTAAATATCTCCTTTTAAAATTGGGGAATTAAAAAAAACTTTATTTAAAAATGGGTTCTACTAAAAGAAAATATCAGGTTAAAAAAAAAACACACTTAACAACGTTAAAATTTTAAAATAATAATTATAATAAAACTAATATTTCTTTGCTTTTCCTCGCAAAACGATTTAAGACTTCCGCAGTATCAATTTTAATTTTTCCCATAAACGCTTAAAAGACAAGTCTTGTTAGCCGCTCTTGCCCAAGTTGAATTGCGCAAATAGTCTTTTAAACGTCTTAGCAATAAAATGATCTTCCGGGAGGCTGTAGATAAAAGGTAATGTGGCAGAATTTGCAACAAAGTATAAATATTAGGAAACAAAGATGGATTACATGCTGATAATGCATTAAGAGCATTTTTGGACCTTTCTGCTTGAGGCAACTCAATCCATTTTTGCTTCCACAACTGTAATTTTTACTGTGTGTGCTTCGCACACGGATTTTTTACGATTCCAGGCTATTGTAGGTTCATTTATCGTTGATTTTTATTGTAGAAAAAGTGGTTTTGCACTCAGATACTTTTTCTTGTATTGTTGACCATGACCAAGTAAAATATATATTGGTCAGAAAATCTTAAAAAAAAAGAGATATAGTTACCAGTCCTTTTTATTTTATTTTGCGTTATAAGATTGCCGGGATTTTCGGGGGGAGGGGGGTTTGAACTCCCAAAACCCCCCTCAGATACAGCCCTGTAAAAAAGTCTACAGACGTTAAATTGCAGGACCTTGGTAGCCAATTAACATACCCACCACGCGAAATTAAACCATTTAAATATTTTTTTTCGGGTTCTTGGATAGCGAACGCCTTTTTGTTGAAAAAACTTTCCCTCCTTCCCGTGGGTTTTTTAATTCGGGACCCAATCAGAAAAAAAATATGGTCCAATAGATAATTCTCCCGGGGTTACGCAACATCGCGCCGCCGGTCCTGTTCCCAATGCCATGTAAACTTAAATGTTATAAACATCATTTATTAGGTCCATTAAGTACAGACCTTCCAGCAAACTATTCTTGAAAAAGGCCATCTTTATTTATGCAATTAAAATATTAATTATAAATTACACTTTCATTTTTCATCACACATATGTTTGCAAGGCGAATGCCAGAAAATTTAAATATTTAGTTTCTAGAGATATTATGAAAAACTTGAAGTTTACACAGACTATTGGCCTTGTCTATCACGTTTTATGCCGTGTAATCATATTATTTGTTTTTATGAGAACTTTTTAATGAAAAGTTCCTTATATTTGTTTTTAAATTTTCTTATTATTAGTTGTTAGTCATTCTAACGTTTACTTTAGACCGAAGTTATTGCAGCTTGCGAGAGTGTAATGTTCCATGGATAAATAATCAGATTTATTTGGATTAAAAATATCAATAAACAAAAAAGGTATTTTAAACCTTATGTTAATAACTTAACAATGTGGTATTCTATTATTTGGTTTTCGTTATTGAATAATAATATATTTAAAATAATTTTGTTCTGTTAAGAAAAAAAAACTGGAACTCTCCTTTTGCTTTTCATCTAATATCGCTTTCCATCTAATAGCTTATTCCTTTATTAAGTGATTTAACTTTTTTAAACGCAAGTTGCTTATATTAATTCCCAAAAAACGTCTTTAAATTTATCACACCATTTTGTAGCAAATATATTTGGCACAATGCTTATTTTTCGCGTATAAGTTTTATTTTCTTCTTTTAGGGCAATCATTATAGATTTTTTGTAATTAATGTTAACAGATATCTGACTGCGCCATGACTGCCGGAATAACCTGTAGATTACTATAATCAAAAATCCTACTAATTTTTTTTTAGGAATTTTTTTAAACAATAATTATAAATATAAAAAAGGGCCTTTTTTCTTTTTTTTTTTTATAAAGTACTGGCTATATCACTTTACTCATAAAAGACTGTTTATAGAAAATTCAAAAACCTACAAAATAGTTTTTTAAAAATCCCGATCCGACCATTTTTTAAACAAAGGTCCTTTTTGAGTAGTTTTCTTTTTTTTTTGAGAAAAACGCTCGGACCCGTTTACCCATTTTTCAACGGGGAAACTTTTTAAACATATACACCAACCCTTATCCGGAACCTCTTGGCCAGGGCGAGTTCCACCCCTGCACTCTGAAATGAAAGTGGAGTCGAGTCGTACCTTGTTTGAAAGCTCTTTCGAACCTCCTGTACATACCTACATTAGGCCGCTCTACTTTTAAAAAATATTTTCCATTCCCTAAATTTCTGGCAAGCTTCATTAACCCTAGAAAACAAATCATTCGTAAAATTTTTAACGCAAGAATTAATTTTTATAACCATGGATAACTGCGCATTCTCGCCACCTTTATCAGCTGGCTTCTGTCTTTAAAAGTTCCGATTTGCATTTTGGCAGTTTACTATGATTTAATCTCCGTAAGCGTACCTCCAAATTCTGCGTGCCGTCGTAAATAATACTACAGGTTAGTACAGGTATTTGTATAACAATAAGAAATTTGCTTATTTTTAAATGGTTTTTCTTTTTATAAAAACTGTAAAGATCGAATCTGCGAAGATTTCAAAAAAATGCAAAAAGACCACTAATTGACAAGGAACTTGAAGCTCTTTTAACCAGTGGAAGAAAAACTTAAATAGAAGCTTGTGATGAAGACGAAGAAGAAAATGAATTAGAAAATTTTGCAGAACCATCCATATGAACAATCAATTTCAGAATCAGATAAGTCTGATGATATTATTCCCCCACCAAAAAAAAAACGATTATTTATAGGATCAAAATTGAAAAAGTCGAACACAAACAACGTCTTGCATAATATGGAAGCAAATTTGGAGAATTTAGGAAAAGTGGAGACATTCGAAGACAACCAAGGCAAGGATTTGACAATCGAAGAAATAGGGGTAAAAGATCAGACGACAATAAATAACAATTTGATAAACACTAATTCCCAAAACAAATTTTCGTTTTGTCTTAGAGAAAAAGACGGTCATCGGTGGTCGACTGTATCTAAAACTATCAAGAGAACTCCTGGACGAAACTTTTTGCATATTATCCAAGGCCCCCAATAAAAAGCAACAGATAACATTGTCACATATACAAGCCAGCAAATTATTGTTTAAACAGAAAAATACCAGGAAAACAAACGCACAGTTTTTCCAATAAACCAAACAGAAATAAAAGCCTTAATGGGTATTCTTATTTTTGCAGGATCACAGAAAGGTAATCATTTGGATACCAATGAAATATTTGATGTTAAAACATCAATATTATTGTAAAAAGCCACCATAATTTGCGAGGGGTTTAAGTTCCTGATAAATTGTCTGTGTAACTACTGACATAGAGCTTGCTTCCTGTGAACTACTGGAGGCTATTACAAACTCTTATCAGAATAACTGTCCTCTAGTAAAGCAAACCGCCAGGAAAAAGTCTACCTGGTGGAATAACGAACTACTGGAGCTAAGGAAAAAAACCGCAGACTATTCAACAGAGCAGAAGAAAACGGGTGAGTGGGATGAATATCAATCTGCACTCACCGAATACAATAAACGGGTCCTTAAGGCTAAACTGGATTCATGGAGGAAATACTGCCAGGAGGTTGAAAATACCAGCACGGCAGCCAGACTCCAAAAAAACCTGTCTAAAGATCGGTCAATCCTATTGGCACTCTAAAAAAACCAGATGGAACCTACTCTGAAACTGGCAGGGAAACATTGGAGATTTTGCTCCAAACACATCTACCAGGATCAAGAGAAACTCAACAATGAGACCTACCCAGACGTCAATGTTCCGAATATTCGGCCCACAAGAAGCGACTGGGAAGTAGCAAAAGAAATCATAACCTACGAAAAAAACGAGTGGGCAATTGAATCATTTGAAGCCTACAAAGCACCTGGACCTGATGGGATAATCCCAGCACTACTACAGCAGGAAAGCAAACCTTAGTTCCACTGCTTTGCAAACTCTTCCGTGCAAGCCTAGCTACGAGCTATTTGCCCAATGCATGAAAGCAGACTAAAATGGTCTTCATTCCAAAGCCGGGTAAGGACTGCTCCCAGGCAAAGGGACTTAGACCAATTACATTGTCGTCTTTTATGATAAAAACAATGGAAAAACTGATCGACAGGTATGTCAGGGAAAACTCTCTGACAGAGGGCCACTCCACAAAACCAACATGCCTATCAGTCAGAAAAATCATGGAATCTGCTCATCATCAACTGGTGACCAGATTAGAACTCGCACTGAACAACAGAAATCGCACTTGCTGCATTTCTTGACATTGAGGAGCTTTTGATCGAACCTCCTTCAACTCAATGGCCGCGGCTCTTGCCAGATATAATGTTAACGACACCATTTGTAGGTGGATAAACAACATGTTACTTGGCAGACGAGCGCAAGCAACGTTATTCAGCGAAACAATGGAGGTGTCAGTGGTCAAAGGATGCCCACAGGGAGGGGTTCTATCCCCACTACTGTGGGATATGGTTGTTGACGAACTCCTGGTGGAACTGAATAATAATGGCTTCTATACCCAGGGGTATGCGGATGACATCACTATACTTGTCGTGGGAAGCATAACAAAACAACCTCGGAGCTTATGCAAAGGGCACTGAGAATTGTGGAGGGATGGTGCAACAAGGAAACCTTACTGTTAATCCTGGCAAAACTGCGCTAATACCCTTCACTAGACGAAGGAAGCTGGATGATTTAAAATCTCCTCACTTCTTCGGTACCACACTCGGCTATGTTCAGGAGGTAAAGTACCTTGGATTAACTCTTGATTCTAAGCTATCCTTGAATCCACATATGCAGAATGTGATTAATAAGGGCAAAATGGCTCTAATGGCTACCAAAAGAGCTGTGGGGAAGAATTGGGGATTTCAGCCACGCATAGTACACTGGTTGTACACTGCTGTGGTAAGACCCATGATAACCTACGGTTCAACTATCTGGTGGCCAAAAATAGAACAGAGAAAAGCAGAGCTGGAGTTATCAAACTCCAGCGACTAGCATTCTCTGTATAACGGGAGCTATTAAAATCACTCAACTGCAGCCATGGAAACCCTACTAAGCCTCCCCTCTTGGTATCATTATTAAGGCGGAGGCGAGGATTGGGGCATACAGGCTGAAATGTAACGGCAACTGGTGCTCTGGGCCTGCCCTAGGACACACCAGAATAACGAGCAGTATCACAAACCCAATATTTGAGATGGGCAGTGATACAATGCCAAAACGGATAAATACACACAGACCATACAAAACCCAGCTTACCTGGGGCGGTAGTGAGCGATCTCCTAGTCAGGCTCGGAATTTGGTTTGGTATACCGATGGATCCAAGACTGACAATGGAGCCGGCGCAGGAATACATGGTATGACCCCCAGGTTCAATGCTTATGCTTCCCTGGGGAAATATGCCACTGTTTTCCAGGCGGAAATATATGCCATTGAACTTTGTCTGCGAGAGAACTTGAGGAGGAGATATAAGGGCAGGGACATTACTATCTTCTCTGATAGTCAAGCAGCCATAAAAGCTTTGGCATCTCAACAAGTCAACTCAAGATTGTTTTGGAACTGTCTGCAATGCCTCCTAAACCTGGCTAACCACAACAAAGTTACACTTTCCTGGGTGCCAGGACACAGGGGAATACAGGGCAATGAAAATGCAGACTCCCTGGCCAGGCGAGGCTCCGCAGCAATGTTTGTGGGTCCTGAACCTGTTTTTGGAATACCAAAAGCCTCGGTTCGTGGCTACATGACTCGGTGGATTCAAACACAACATCAGTCATACTGGAACCACATTCCAAGGCAAAATCACAGTAAATCAATGCTGGACTCACCTTCGAAAGCATTGACAAGTGAACTACTAAAACTAAATAGGAATCAGATTAGGATAGTGACAGGATTAATAACCGGACACTGCACCCTAAGAAAACATATGCACACTATGGGCATCTATAGAGAAGAACCCATTTGCAGACTATGTGACGAAGAGGAAGAGACAGCCTCTCACATCATACATGAGTGCCCTGCACTTACATACTGGAGAACAAATCAAAACCTCATGGTGGACACTAACCACCAGGAGGCTGGAGACCAGAAAAGAACGGTAAAAGGGCTACTACACCTGTCTAAGGTGTCAAACCTTTTTAACTGAAACAAATACACAAGAGATACAACAAGCCCTGTAGGCTGCAGTGTCGAGGCGGACAAAACCTCAACTTGTGTATTTACTTTATCAATCAATCAATCAATCAAGTTCCTGATAAATTGTCTACGCTTTGATAATAAAGTAATAAGGGCACAAAGGCGAATTGATGATATAACACGTTGTTCTGAAATATATAAAGCCGGATTATATTTAACGGTTGACGAGCAATTGCTAGCATTCAGGGGACGATGCCCATACAAAATGTATATCCCTAATAAGCCATGTAAATATGGGATCAATGTTGTTATAAATATGTTTTATAGTTTTGTGAGCGATTTATATTTAAATAAGTTTTTGTTGGGTTATTCGTCTGGTCGCACTTCGGTCCTGGTCTCGGGGTATAGCGAACTGAGTATGCTCAGTCCTATTGACCCCCATAAACTGGAAGATGTCTGAAACAGAAAAGGGAAAAAAAACAAAAACCCAAGATAAACTTAAATGAAAAATTAAAAAGAAATTAAAACTAAATTTGTAAAAATTTGGGTCTAAAACTTTAAAGAACTTTTTAATTATTTATGACGTTTTGTCATAAATCTGATATTACTTTGTTTTCAGTGGTATAATTATAATTTTCAAGAAGACAAAAAAGGGTAATGTGTTAGTAAATTTAAAGTTTACCCGAAATTATTTCAGCATTAAGCATAGGTAACCATGTATTATTAAAATTAACATGTATTGATGCTTTATCTTTATTTAATTTATATTTTACGTTTTTTTAAACAAATTTCCTTTGCTAAAATACTAGAAGTGTTCCAGTTTTTATGTGGTTGTTATCAAATGCGTGTTGGCAGATTTTTGATTTGTGAATTCTGTGTTTCAATGTATATTTTATGTTCTTTTAGCGCGAAAATCTCTCGATGGACATCGGCTCGCGTTAGCCAAAGTCCATTAGGGGTATCAAAAATATAGCATTGAATGGTTCATCTTATCCGTAGTAGTATTATCTTTGCTTGTGTGTTATAAAATAAATCTTACTCTAATTTTTGTAAATATTGAATCATTCACTTTTTTTTTAATAGTCGTATCAAGGCAACATGTTTTTTTTGTGGACATTACAACATAAAATGGAAAAAAATCATAGCTGCCTAAAAAAGGAAACAGTTATTGTAAATAATTATGATAAAATAATATAAACAATGTTAGAATAAACACATGTCTGTAAATAAATTGTTAAAAAAAATCATTTTTAAATATATTTTTTTCAAACTTACCATTTAAAACAATAAACGAAAAGAGATTAACAAAATATTTGTCAAATATCAACGTCAAATTACTTAAGGGATCATTAAGTACAGAAAATCCTGCCTTAAACTTAAGTCACTTTTAAGGACGAATTTTAGCTGGTGCAAAAAACATTTAAAACTTAAGGTAAAGTTAATGCTTAAGAATAACTTAGGTGACGCAAAAAATGTTGGTGCAACCGGCCATAATATACACTTTTATATAAGATTTTCTTTCGGGGCATATTTGTCGTCTTCTACGTATTTATACATTTTATTAGTAACTTTTGTCATGGATAAGGATTCCCATAAATATTGGACTTATAAATTATGTATTTTCAGCCATATCACAATTTTAAGGTTTTCTTAAGTAAAAAAAAAATTAAAAGTTACAAAAACGTCATGTGCCTTGCGGCATTCCAACTTGGAAGTTTAGGAACAAAAGAGACCACCCTAATACTCACGATTAAAACCGCATTTGATAATAGTTCGGTTTGGTATGATGGAAACCAGGGAACGACCAAATTAGTAATGTACGGTGGGAAAATAATTTTTCTGAAATTATTCAATAATTAATTATTAATTGGATTTATTTTAATTTTATGGTGATGTCAAGTATGTAATTAATAATTCATGGTTATACTAAAACAAGATATTATCGATGACATTAAGTGGCCTATAAACAATGACAAAATTTTGGTGTAAACCTCGGAGTATGGTCAATGATCGATATACAACATGGTTTAATTGGGCGATACCTATCTGGGCACATTAAGCAGGTAGCATAGCAATTATAACCTAACTGGGCACATAAATTTCCAGGTACTCCGTTCTTCATAGCCTATCTGGGCAAAGCAGATAAATAATAAGCACATAGCGGATTTTTCGGTGACCATTGACCATGATATTTGACCCTTAAAGAAATAGCGAATTAATTTTTAAATAATGTTTATTACTAATATTATATGAATATAAAAAAATGACTTAATTGTAAAACCATTTTTACATAATTAGGTTTACTCAATTTATTATTTTTATATTCTCTTATTTTGCTCTGGTTACTTCTAGTTAGTTTCTTATAACTTTTACACATAAAATAATTTATTTATTGAACCTTAAATTAGGGTTTTTCACAGTTTTTAATAACAAAGACGGAACAATAAATTGCGGCACGTACTTATTGGGAATATTTATAACGTCTCTTTTTACCTAAGGGTTTCTGCCGAGACAGTTCATTAACTCTTAGCTTTACTATATTGTGCCCAGATAGGATATATTCGTTTAATTGGTATTTTATCCACAGGTAAGTTTGCAGCTAACAACTGGCTATTTAAAATAAAATTTGACACCTACGAGTAAATCACAGGTTGATGAAAAATTAAATACTAAAAAATAAAAATTCCGCATATTTTGTTGCTATCAGGAATTAGAAGAAGTAAAATGTTTTTTGTTTAACATCAAAAGGACTAATTTTTGTGTTTTGAGTGTTACACGTGAAATCAGTACCCTCCAAAAAAGTGATATTTTGACATACAAGGTATTACTTTTTTGCCCTGAAGTGTAAAGGTCTTCTTATGCCTATAATTCATGCTGAAAATTACTATTGATATCAAAATCATTTAAATAAATAATGGTCAGTAGTTTTTTATACATATTTTGATTTGTTGTAATTAAAAAATCAAAAAATTATATATATATATATATATATATATATATATATATATATATATATATATATATATATATATATATATATATATATATATATATAATATATATATATATATATATATATATAATATATATATATATATATATATATATATATATATATATATATATATATATATACAGGGTGTAAAAGTATGATGCTCACGATTTTAATGAGCGATAGTGGAGCTCAAAACAAGTAGAAAAGTTTATATAGCATATGTGTCAAAACTTGACAGATTTTTGTCTAAACGATGTCAAAGTTATGGACTTTGAAAGCAGTTATTTCTAACTTTAACAACTGGAAACTTGTCTTAATTGCTTATCAGTAGATTCATTTAATAATAAAATAAAGTAAGTTTAAATGTTTCAGTCTACAAATAAAAAAATCAATATATATTTTTTTTTCAGTTAAAAGTTTTAAAAAAATCGGCAACAGTCCAGTTGCATATTGTGCTCCCCGGCCCGGCCGCGATATTTTTGTTTGTTTTTAAATCGGGAAAATATACCCAAGAGTTATAAAAACAGAATGTGTACAAGTCAAAAATCTTATTCTTTAAGCAAAATACAAAAGTGCTGTTTTAAAGCATAATAATTTGTGTTCTTAAAATGGATATTAAGCCTATTCTTGTGCTAAGTACAATTATTTCTGATTACTGTAATTACAAATAAAACCAAAAAGTAATTTGTTTTTTTCTTAAATTTAATTCCAAATTAAGTATGAAAGTATACTGCAAGAAGGAATTTTTATTATTTGTATGTTAACAATCTGTATCTGAAAGGCCATATTTCGAAAACAATTAACTTTTGACCCATATGTTCTTGGCTTTCTCGACTTGTTTTGAGCTCCACTATTGGCCATTAAAATCGTGAGCATCATATTTTACACCTATATATATATATATATATATATATATATATATATATATATATATATATATATATATATATATATATATATATATATATATATATATATATATATATATATATATATATATATATATATATATATATATATATATATATATATATATATATATATATAGGGTATCTGTCTGATTTAATAATATACAAGAAATACCACTAAAAATTTATTTTATCAATACCAGTCATACTTCCTAGTACAGAATTACGGGTTTATGTATAATAGCTAAAGTTTTATACACACTAACCCAAAAAGGATTTTATAGTGCACTTGAAAACCACATTAAATAAAATAGGTTTAATTAGGTAGTGATTTAATTTTAAGAACCGTGCGTCACATGAAATAAGATCCTTTTACATTTCATAATAGAAATTTTAATGTTTATGTCACCCGATTTTATGTTTATTACGTGAATTATGTGCGTTTTATACCATAAGCGGGACAAGGTTTTTAAGCCTAAATCTTATATAATTAATTACAACTTTTTTTTTTATTTCTACCAACCCTATTGTGAAAATTGGCAATGTATTTTCGCTTATTTTTTTTAAATAAAAACTAAATATTGAAGTAGAAGATACTATCGTCAGCAAAACTATGAATAAGGTTATTCCTAGAAGAGAGAGTCGGTACCAGTACCGATCGTTGGGATACCCCAGCATTAATTTCTTAAAAGCTAGGAAAGTAACCATTTACCCTAACAGATACATAAAAATACGTCGATTAAAAAAAACATAAATCCAACCAGTTTACGTGGAAGAGCGTACTTGGAAGAAAATGTGTTGAGGTGCAGCATGCCAGACCTGGTCATAGGCAATAATCTGAGATTTGCCAAGGAACTGTTTTGTAAGTTAAATAAAATAGGTTTTGCTGTGGATCTTTGCTGGCATTATCCTTGGTATTTGTTTGTGTTGTTCCTAATTTATTGACATTTTGATATTTTGTAAGGAACAAAAGCAACTGAAAAAATTGACAAGAGTACTAATCAAACGTTGCTTGGCTAGTATACCTTAAAGAAACGTCGGTAATATACATATATATATATATATATATATATATATATATATATATATATATATATATATATATATATATAATTTTATATTAATAAGCTGTCAAGCGCGTTCGACCAAACTAGATCATCCTCAGGACCGACACTAAAAGTAAGGTAAATAGTTTTTTTTGAATAAAATAAAAAATCTCACTTACCTGTCAAAATTACAGATACTTAGTCATATGACACAAAACAAATATAAACATCAGCCTTTAGGCATACCAATAAATTATTTTTTGTAGTTTTTTGCAAATTCCTTTGCCTTTTTTGATTATGATTATATTATAATATTGTTTTAATATGTATGTCTAACTGTTTGTGAATTTTACAGTGTTTACCATATTAAATGTATATATTTGTTTTGAGTCATTATGACTAAGAATCTGTAATTTTAACAAGTAAGTAAGATAGTTTTATTTTATAAAAAAAACTATTTATTACCTTACTTTTAGTGTCGGTCTTGAGGTTTACCTAGTTTGTTCGAAAGCGCTCGACAGCATTTAATATAAAATTTTATACCTATTTCATTCCCTTCAAGAATATTATTAGTAGAACTGGCAGCAAACTGTTTGGCAGAGTTCGAATTTTCATTTTTATCACAGTTAGTGGGATGGCAGTGTCAGATAGTACGGAATTTGACAGAATGACCAGGCCCTGATCTAAGCGACCAATGACTCAGTTACTGATATTTAAGAGAGTTCTGGGTGAGTAGTAGAAAAAATATCCAATGGATTTAAATTATGGTTAAAAACATGAGGAAAGTAGGTGGGTTCTTTAATAGAAATGGTGAGGTAATGACTGCAAAGGTATGGCTTATTGTAGACAATTTTGGAGGTGATATAAGTTTTGCCAAAAGAAAGTTAAACAATTTAGTGTAACATGCAGCCGTTAATAATACCGGACCTAAGTTACTAAGTCAAACAATGTGACAAGTGAACCTAAATTTAAATTTTGGTACAATAATACTGCATTTTGTAGGGCAACAACCATATAAGCAGTGATAGATTTTGCGCGATTGTAAGTATGACTGATTTAAAAAGAAGATTTTTGATACATTAAATCAGTAAAAGCTGTAGGTCCTGTGTAAGAGATGGTTGAGCTGTTATTAATTTTGTTGCCTTATTTGAGGAAATAAATTCCTGTAAGAAAATAAAGCATATAAATTCTTTGGCACATGTGTGAACCAGATTTATGATTAAAATGAGTAATAATATATTCTATTTTGTAATATTATGTTCTAGAGATTTCTTTTTCCTAAAAAGCACTTTTTACTATTGTTGAAACTACTTAGACCTAGAAAGAATATTACGTCTATTTAAGCTCTATTTAATTATTTATATTAAAGAAGTAACGTGCACTATTTAATTTAATTCTTTGAAAAAAATCATAAAGCAAAGCTTCTCCTAGAAGTTGATTTATTTATAATATTTACGTTTTATGTTTGTTAATAGCTTGAAATTCACCTAAAAGTAATAATAAAATATTAAGGTTATAAGAAAAATGACATGTGGCATGTTGTTGAAAGCTTTGTTGGAAACTTTCGCTAATTTTAAATATTGACACCATTCGATAGGGTTAGCACGAAAAAATTTCTCATTTTTTTACCTATAAGTTATTTAATGTATTTGACTAGAAAATAATTAATTAAAAAAAGTTTGTAATTACTAGTTTTTTCATTGCTTGTAAAGAAAAACGGAAGTAACAGGAATTTAATCGAGTATGCTCTGACCATGATCAAAATATTTTCTGACAGAATGTCAATATAATTTAAGATATCTAGCTTTCCTAAGACGTCGATGAATTAACTAATAGTCCAGTAAATAAGCTGGAAAATACTATAAAATGTGGAAAAGTTGATAAACAGCTCCAATTTTAATAATTTTTGTTTGTACGTATTCTGTAGACCCTCAGAAACATTCATCACCACTAACATCTGCCTTGCAATGAAAAATGAAAAAATTTGGGTAGTTTTCCCACCCCCAAATAATCCCCAATAGTAAAACTGATGAAAAATTTTTAAAATTCAATATTTCACCTCGAAAATTGTCTGTTGGGGGATTTTAGGGTCGCTGAATACGAATTCGTGGTTAAAAATCGTGTGAGGGTGATTGCACCCCATCAAAACCACCCCTAAGTGTTACAGAAATAAAGATATTTAAAATTCAAAATTCGGAAATCGTCTTTCGGGAGTTTTCGGAATCGCTGATTACAATACGAAGTCTTTTAATATAATATGAGCACGAATTTTGGTTTCAAAGTATAGTTGGATCATTTTTAAAATGAAAACGAGCTTTTTAATAAAATAGTTTTAATTTTTTTTTTTTTTTAATTTCAATAAAACCCAAAAAGCAAAGACAGTCCGTTCAAACCAAATCTTTTGCTACTTTTTATGGGTTGTTTTTTTTTTCAAACGGCACGAATTAAATTTTAAAATGATCAATATGGATTAGTATGAAAAAAACCAATACGAGTGATAAAACGTTTTTCAAGTTTTCTTTAATTTCAAAAACATAAAATTTCCTCATTTCTGTGTCTCCTAGGGGTAGTTTTGATGGGGTGCAACCACCCTCACACGATTTTTGACCGCGGATTCGTTATCAGCGACCCCAAAACCCCCCAAGAGATGATTCTCGGAGTAAAATTTATTTTAAAAATGTTCTCATTTCTGTCACTCTTAGGGGTGGTTTTAACAGGGTGCAACCACTCTTACACGATTTTTAGCTGCGGATTCGTAATCAGCAACCTCAAAAACCCAAGATAGAGGATTTTTGAGGTAAAATTTTGAATTTTCAAAATTTCCTCATTTGTGTATCTCCTAGGGGTGATTTCGATGGGGTGCAATTACCCTCACACGATTTTTGACCGCGGATTCGTAATTAGCGGTCCCAAAAACCCTCTAGGGACGATTTCCGTGGTGAAATGTTAAATTTTATTTTTTTTTTATTAGTTTTACTAGTGGAGATTATTTGGGGTGAGAAAACTACCCTAATTTTTTTATTTTTTATTGCAAGGCAGATGTTAGTGGTGATGAATGTTCCTGAGGGTCTACAGAACACGTAAAAACAAAAAAATTTCAAATCGAAGCTTGTTATCAACTTTTCCACATTTTCCGGCTTATTTACTGGGCTATAATATGCATGTTACTTATTGTTTTGCAAAAATACAGGATGTTAAAATTTAAGGAAAAAAAAAGAAAATACTTACCATTTCTAAAACCGCTTGAGCTATTTCAGCGATGTTTAGTATAAAGTAACATTTAATAAGGATGCATGTTTTCAAATAATCCTAATTATTAGCTTTTACAGTGGCGTACGTACAAGCACTAACTTTAATATTTTTAAAGACAGAAATGATACGCCAATCCTTATTCATATTATTCGAGAAAATTAATGCTTTATACAGGGTTCCCCATAATGGACTACTCATTTTGATATTGAATAAATTATATAAAATAATTCAGTACGTTTTTTTATATTATTATCTTTTATGGCCGTTGGGATTTGAGTCAACATATTTTTAATCGAGTAGGCACCTATCACAAAACTAGAAAACATTGATTATCGTAAAAGGTTATTTTTCTAATAAAGCATCATTAGGTTTCAACACATAATTTAATGTTTAGTTTTAATTCTTATGCATTATTCAGTTCAACAACGAGTTTTTTTGCGTAAAAACATAAAGAGTAACTTAATAGAAGAAGATGAAGCGACAGTACATACCGCTAAAAACTCTAAAAGAGTTCTGCGAGAAGTGTTTAATGGCCGACCCATTTCACTATTTGGGGATTTAAATTGGCTTTTAAGGTCCCTGGACTTAACTGCACCAGACTTTTTTTTGTGTGGCTATTTAAGGACAAAGGTTATGGCAACTCTTCCAGAAAACATCCAAGATCTTAAAGTCCGAATACCTGAAGAGGCCCGGTGAATAGATCAGGTTTTCCTTCATCATGTTATGAATCATTTCTTGTCAAATCTTAAAAAGTGCATTGAAGTTAATGGCACTTACTTAAAAGTCGTAATTTTTATAAGTTTGGATAAGTCGTATGTTATAGTACGAGTAAATTGTTATTAAGTGTAATAAAAATGTTAGTTTTATTAAGTTTTAACAATTTTACTGACCAATTAAAATGGGTAGTCTATTATGGGGAACCCTTTATATTATAAATTATGTTTAAAATATTAAATAAAGTCTAAGATAACAATTTTTTAATATCTAGTTGGCCTGGAATAAGTTACTTGCAGTGAAATTTTTTACATTTTTAAGTAATTTTAAGTAAATAACTGTCGTCCAAATCTGTTTGCTGTGATTATTTCTACAATATTGATAATATTGCTCAATTATTATTTAAATGCGGAAATGGCGGAAATGCATTCCGTGTATGACGTCAACGACGGCCGAACTGTTAATGCAAATGGTTGGATTGGCCGCGGTGGGACTAAAAAATGACTACCAACGTCCTCCGACCTCCAAAGCATGGATTCTAGAGGTAAGGATCACTCACTCTGTATTACAAAAATAGCCCTTAAATTGTAGTAAATTAAGACGGCGTTGTGTTTCAGAGGGGCGTATTTAAACTTTACTTTATATATTGCGGTCAAGATCATTGGTTTGCATTGGCTCCCTGAGCTACACCAGCGCCTTCCATTGAGGGCCTCTTTTCGAGCAAAACAGCCATAAGAGAGGGTGATCCTTAGCTCTACATTCGATACTCAAGAGCTTAGATTCCTTTTTGTGGAGTTATCTTAAGATGCTAGTGTACAAAAGTTACATTAACACTGAGAATGAACTGAAAGGACAAAGAGTTGAGCATGTCATAAAATACAAAATATGTATAATATATAAAATATTTACAATTGTTATAAAAAATACACACCTTAATGTCAGTACATAATAAATATCCCTAAAATATCTTAAACGGTTTCGGAAGTAAAAATTAATTTCTTTTTTCTTCCCAAAACTCAACACCCTGTATTTTCGTAACGGATTATTTTTGGACCATATAGTCCGGAAGGTCACCGCAAAAAACCAAGCCTATAAGAGAACCGCATGAAACATGCTTAGCGGGTTCAAATTGCATTTTTTTACCTTAAAAAAAAATGGGAAAAATCGTTTTTTTTTTTAATATAACTTGAAAACTACTGACTTTAGGATAAAAATGATATATAGTCAAAATTAATGGTCTAATAAAACTACGTCAGTTTTTTTAAAATACATTTTTGTAGCCCTTTTAGTTTTTGAAATATTAATAATTTAAATATAAAATAAAAACTCAAATATCTAAAAAACTTAAAGAAATACAAAAAAATGTAATAAGGAAAAAATATGCCTCTTGGTTAGCTCTATAAAAATAGTTATACACACATTTTAAATAAAATAAGTAATACAGAGATATAAGCAAAAAATTATTTTGGTAATTAAAAATTTCGCTAATAACAATATTTTATTGGTTCAAGTAAGTATACCAGCTCCGATCCATTTAAAAATGTATTTAAAATGTTCTATTTATTGATTGAAACAAACTAATACACATGTGCCTCAAGGCAATGGGGAATAACCTAGTGGCACGGATATTTTATTTCATTTTTGGTCCAATAACTGTACCCATACCTATCCACTTGGAACTTTACTTAAAATAAAATTCAAATTGTATTTAATTGAAAAAAATACGTACCTCCTCTATCTGGCTGTTATTTACCTGGCAGGACGCTTAACATTTCTCGATCTTCTATGCTTCTATGTGTATAGCTCATTGTTTAAATATTTTTATTATCGATTTAAATAATAACATTATTAATTTATAAAGACAGTTACTCGTTCAGAATGATCTTAGAGAAAATTTTAATGATATTTTTAAAATAATTTTTTTAAGTTTATTTATTTCTTTTAGTTCAATTTATGTTTAAACTTAAATTTAATCATATCTTAAAGTAGTAAATAAATGGGTAAATACCATAATTTAAATAAGAATGGCTTTAAGCCTAGAAGAAGTAGATATCTTCTTTTATCTTTTAAACCAATCCTCCCATTAGTCTTGTTCCTTCTACAGGTATGTATAACCCCGAGACTGGTTGGTTGATATATTCCTGTGGGCTTATTTCCGATTGCCCAACTAATGCCTGTCTTTTGTGATTCAATTCTTCACATTCGCACAGGATATGATAGGCTGTTTCTTCCCCCTCGCCGCACATTCTGCAACTTGGGTCCCCATTGTATGAGCCTATCTTTTGTAGGTGGCCTCTAAGGTTATCATGCCCTGTTAGTAACCCTACTGTTATGCGAAGTCTTTTCCTACTTTGTCTGAGTAGTTCTTCCTTCGTTCTTTTGGATGGGCCTCTTATGAAGCTTTGTCCATGTCTAATTCTACTGAGGTTTTCCCAGTATTCCTCGTGTTTGTTTCGGATCTATTCCCTGGTTTGCCCTCGTGCTGTGGTTTTGGTCACTCCAAGGGCAGGTTCTGGTCCAAAGTATGTTGTGGATGATCCCTGTCTTGCAAGCTTATCCGCTTTTTTGTTGCCTTTTATTCCCGAATGTCCTGGTACCCACAAGAGAGTTACTCTGTTGCGTTCTCCCAGGACTTCCAGTCCTTTTTGGCATTCCCATGTCAGCTTGGACGTTACCTTGGAGTAGATAGCCTAATAAAGGAAATGTTTTAAAAGTTTAATACTGAATAAACTATATAAAAAATATATTAAAATTATGATTCAAATTTTCTTAAGATCATTCCCAACCAGTAACTGTTTTTAAAAAAATATTGATATTAATATTTAAATCGATAATAAAAATATTTAAACGATGAGCTATACATATAGTAGCATAGGAGATCAAGAAATGTTAAGCGCCCTGTCAGGTATATAACACCCAGATAAAGAGGGAATTTTTTTTCAATTAAATAAAGATTAAATCTGATTTTAGTTAAAATTTCAAGTAGATCGAAATGGGTACAGTTATTGGACGAAACCAGGTAATCCCCCATTGCCTCGAGGCACATGTGTATTAGTTTGTTTCATTTAATAAATAGAACATTTTGAATTAATTTTTAAATGGATCGGTGCTGGTATACTTACTTGTACCAGAAAAATTATTGTTATAAGCGAAATATTTAAGGGTCAAAATCATTTTTTTTTTATCTTGGGACAGTCCACGAAGGCTGATGCCTAAGTATTAACGTACCGTGGGTGTCTTCAGTGTGGTGAGAGGGAGTTTGTTCACACGGGACTTAAATTTTTGGAGATTGGGAGGAGAAGGAAAAGCTTCTGCGGGCAGCAGGTTCCATAGTCTTGACACTCTAGGGATGAAGGAACGAAGAAAGCGGGAAGTTCGGGGCCTTTTTTTGCTTATATCACCTATAATAATTATTTTAATAAAAATAGGTATATGACCTTTTTTATAGAACTTACTAGAAGGCATATTTTTTGTTCATTACATTTTTTTCGTAACTCTATTAGTTTTTAAGATATTTGCGTTTTTATTTTAAATTTAAATCGTTAATATCTTAAAAACCAAAAGGGCTACAAAAAATATATATAAAAAAAACTGAAGTTTTATTAGACCACCAATTTTAATTATATATTTTTTCCTAAAATCAATAGTTTTCGAGTTTTTCACATTTTTTTTTTGTAAAAAAAATGCAATTTGAACCTGCTGAGCTGAGGCAGGCTGGTCTTCCGAAATAATATTTTATACTGCAAACTATCCTAATTTTCTATGTCAAATCATACCCTTAAATATTCGCCATATTCATTAAGGAAAATCTTGAATTTTTTTATTACAATTTTTAAATCTCTTTTTTTACTTTCATATGAAAATTTTTCTAGTAAAAGTAAAACGACTTTATTAGTCTATTAATTATACGTTTTTTAAGTATAATTTACAATTTAATTTATTAGTTATAAATATATGCATAGGACAAAGTACCTACTTAGGTTAAATATAACCTGCTGACAGTTTATTTAGGTTTTCGATTGACGCAGTAATTAAATGATGGATTTTTTAATTTGATCTTTAAGTATTAATATTTAATAAAAATGCATAATATTATATATTTTTTTAATTATGAGCTAAATAAACCATTTATTGCATTTTAATTAATAATATGTTAATAACTACACGTAATTATTTTAAAAAAGGTAATTATAAACATGCGTAAAATACGGGTTTTTATCGCAAAAAAATAGTGCTGGCAATTATACATCAAAAAAACTTTTTTACCAATCTTTATACATTTTTAATTTACAATGCTATCATGTCTGGGAATATATTTTTTCTCTTTATTTTTTTTTTATCTAAGACGTTATCGTAAAGCCACAAATTACAGATATGATACCATATTTTAACGTCACTTATCTTTCTTAAGAGTTGGCTGCTCGGACCTTTTTTCGTGAACAAATACTATTTAAACCACAGGGAAATAAAGTACTTTACTGCTAGTGTTTACCAATATTTTTCCCATTTTGGTAAAACTGGAATTTTAACAATATTTTAATTTAATTTCACGTTATTTCTTTAATGCTGACTGCTGAGTACTTCTTTTTGGGAAATAAATTCTAATTACAACTTATGTGGTATACCGGGTGTGCCAGAATATGTGGGAAATCTCTCGAAATTTAATAAAAAGCCTAAAAATATTATGACAAGTTCCCATAAACTTTTTTACTACGACCATCCCCTACGGAGATACGGGTACATAACGGACGACTTGAAAATCGTTTTTTTGATAACTTTTAAAATACTGAGCGCAATTTAATATTTTTTGAAATTAAAGTTACTAGGTAAGGCTTCTTAAAATAAACCCATTAAATGATATTTGGCCTATTTATTTTGCCAGGGACGGACTAGCTCTGACACAATAATAGCAATTTTTTTTAACACCCTGGATGATAAAAGCTTAACAATATTATTTTTGAATATCTTTAACCTTAAATAAAAAAGGTATTCTTAATTGACATCGATTAAATCAACTGTTTACGAGAAATAAAATATTATGGTTGGTAAAGTTTTTTACATTACACAGGGTGTTTTTTATTGAACGTCAATATTTAAGGAGGCAATTTTTGGGTCAGTTTTAAAAAGAAAACTTTACGTCTTAGCTTTTGAGAGGGTGGTAAAATTTTCTAAAATAAATCATTTATTATTAATATATGTAATACCACTTTGGATATTTTAATAAAATTTGGCATACATGTACTATGTATCAAGAAGCATTTTTTAAAGTACCAAATTTTTTTAAATTTTCACCAGTGGCGTTGGTACGAAATTTGACCTGCCTATTTTGGCAGACATTGATGGTACGCCACTGATTTTTCTTAAAATTAAAATTATTTTTGTAATTTCCAATCATTTCTAAGTAAAGTTGATTATTTGATTTTTTTAATCCGATGCGCGGTTTAAAAAAAATAAAAATAAAAACCGTTTCTCTGCATGATCATAACAATATCGGTAAAGAATATCAACATGCAGAAAAATATCTAGATTAAATTTTTCTGGGTGGAAACCGTGCGTTGGACTAAAAAAATTATGAGCAGATTTAATCTCTTGAATTTTTTAGTCCGACGTAGGGTTTTCACTCAGAAAAATTAAATCTAGATATTATTCTGCATGGTGATATTCTTTACTGATATTGTTATGATCATGCAGAGAAACGGTTTTAATTTTTGTTAAGCAAAAACCGTGCATCGGATTGAAAAAAATCAATAATTAAACTTTGTAAAAAATAATTATTGAATTTAAAAATATTTTTATTTTAAGAGAAATCAGTGGTGTACCATCAGTGTCTGCCAAAATTCCGTAGAAACTTTTCATTGGTGGAAATTAAAAAAAATATGGTACACTAAAAAATGCTTCATGATACATAGTACAGGTATATTAATAAAAAATTTTAAAATGTTACCACCCGGTATATCAAAAGTTAAGACGTTTAGGACATACGTTCATCTGAAGTTTTATTCTTAAAATGGACCAAAAAATTGCCTCCCTAAATATAGACATACAGTTAGAAAACATCCTGTATAATGTAAAAAAATACCAAACATGATATTTCATTTCTCACATGGCCGCCAGCGGGGGGGGGTCAGGGGGTGTCCGTCAAAACCCTTTGGGTTTTTAAAAATTACTTAAAATAAAACAATTTTAGTCTCAATTCTTAAATTTTACCATATCGCTCTGGAATTTAAATGAGTATGATTACTATTTAGAAATTAAAGTTGTGGTATATGTGTTTTTAATTTAATTAATTCTAGACTAGAAATTGACTTAAACTTTTTGACCTCCCCCTATATTTCTGGCGGCGGCTCTGATTTCTCGTAAACAGTTAATTTTATCGATGTCAATCAAGAATACCTCTTTTTTTAATTTAAGGTTAAAGCTATCCAAAAATAATATTTTTGAGCTTTTATCATACAGGGTGTTAGAAAAATTGCTATTATTGAAGACTTATCTAGTAACTTCAATTAAAAAAAATATTAAATTGCGCTCAGTATTTTAAAAGTTATTAAAAAAAAAACGATTTCCAGCGGCGTCCGTTATGTACCTGTATCTCAGTAAGGGAGGGTTGTAGTATTCTATTAGATTCCGAGAGATTGTCCACATATTTTGGGACACCCTGTGTAATATCATAAGGAAAATACTTTTTTCGGCAAAATATTTCGATTGAATAAAAATTTTTGCTTGGCAATTTCGTAAATGGCATTAACAATAAAACAAGAGAAATATTTTGCCTAGAAATTTTTTTCTTGAATGATATTCGACAAGACTATTTCACGAAGAAACGAGCCAAATTTTAGCTAGAAACACAGTGTTTATTGTTAGACTGACAATAGTTTTTTTCTTTAACCTAACAAAATTTTGTCGCTGAGAAACCATCAAGTTGGTTTTATCCAGGTAAGCGCAGGTAAGAGTTTTGCCAGTAGAAAACAGGTCGTTGCTACGACATTTTGCCAGTGTGGAACACTCTAGTGAAATAGTCGGGGGTAATACCATAAGAGCTCAGATTAAGCCGGATATTTTTTATGCTTGTTATAGAATACTTACTTTCCGGAAATTTAACGGGAGCTGCGCTCTTGTGATTTTGTCAAACGGATCGAGTTAAATTGCCTGAAAGTAAGTATGAGAAAACAAGCAAAAAAATAGCAGGCTCAAAATTTGAGCTCGAATGGTATTTGGTAAGACAATTCCATGAATAAAAGATTTAAATCAACTGAACTTAAAATTTTATTTAAGACTACAACAGAAAAACAAAACACTAAATATTAATAACAAATTTATTTCTAAAATAAACAATTATTTAAAATACAATTACTGTAAATAATTTGCCCCTTTGCGGTAATGACACCACGGACGTTATTCAAATAACAACTACCTCTAAACTATTTTTCATTACCGTCTAAGCAAGGAAGTTTAAAGGTGTATGGAAGCCCAATGCTATGGCCCATTCGATCAAAAAATGTCCAGCCCAGTATAAAAATAACTGTCAGAGTTGGCCTCGCCGATTCTGCGCAATAACAAAATTCCACGAAATAATTTAATGTGTTGCCTACTTACACACTGATAAGTCAGTATGTAGTTAGGCAACACATTATACTTTTATGAGAGCCGGAGTAGGAGTGTGTGATTATATTTTGTGGTTGCAGAAGTTTTTTGGATTGATAAAAACCTTCTTATTTAAGTGATTAGTATTTAATAAATTGTGACTATAATTTTGTGTTTATTGTTTGTTACTTATAATATCGTAACAAAACGACTAGAGGTTGTATGGTTTTGTCTTGCAAATCCAAGGGTAACATACCCGGCATTTTTTACTTTAGGTAAGTATTTCTTATACTTAAATTAGGTGGCTTCTTATGAGAGGTAACGTTAGGTAACCGAATAAATAATAATATATCAATTATAAATAATAGAAAATGAAAATTTCATGGGAAATAGCAGTGAGAAAAGTAAGGCAATCTTAACCATCTTTTAGATGATTTCCACAATGTTTGTGTATTTCTGTGGATTATTAAAAAGAAATAAGGTTTACATTTAGGTACTTTTATTTTATTTAATAATTTAGTACATTCTTTTAAAGGATCAAAATTATTAATTACTGGGCAGACCAGGCAAATTTTAATATATACAGGGCCCTCTAAATGAATGAAAGAAAGTACAATTTTATGTTAAAGTTATTCCTTTTGCTTTTTCTGTATTTGCTTAAAAAAATTAGATTTTTGGTTTCTTAAACTTACATTATCAACTTTTTAAGTTCGACATACTGTAGACACATAATATTTAACGGATACTGTTACAATGGATACCTAGGTACCAAAGTACACTAAACATTTTTAACCACTGTTATTCTGTCTCATAAATGTTTGTTATTAGTGAAAAGTACATGGCTAAAAAGCCATGTTATTTTCACTTTTTAATGTACAGCCAGAATCTTAGGATTAGATTAAACTCATTTACAGTATCTTGCCCTTCTTTTATCACAAAATTAGTAATAAGTATATGAAACTATCATACAATGTTTGAAATTTATTTTAAAAAATCGTGTTTTTATTTATTTACAAAGATTTTTGGTAAAAATACAAAACTCCCAAAAATATCGACCATTTAAATAGAAGGCTGTAAAGTGGCGCCATCTATTCTTTCCATATTATATCAGATGATATAAAATCCAATATTGCACAATAATTTTAAATATTCTATGGTAGTATCGTTTAATAACCAACAATATTATGCAAAAAAACAGTGAAAGCTTGAATTTGTCATTTGATGATGTCAACTTTATAGATAGTAACAAAGTATTATTTAAGTCCGGCTCTGACCTACTATTCATTACGCAAACTCCGCGGGGCCAATCCCCCTATTCCCGCTCTCCTGCACGCCTGGACAATTTTATTCTACAGTATTGGGCTTCCATACACCTTTAAACTTCCTTGCGTCTAAGTAATAGTGAGACGGGGCCAACAGTTTAACGTAAATTCCGAAACACACCCAAAGGCACACGGTGTTCATTGACGGTCACCAATCCAAATACTAACCATGCCCATCGTTACCTAACTTCGCTGATCTAACCGGAAGCAGTGTTTTAATGCGAGAAAGGCCGTTGTAAAAGTTTTTTGTTTTTAAAAAGTTAACCAAAGCGTGTTACTTTTAAGACTAATATTATATACTTATAAACAGTTTTATAACCTTTTTTTTGTATTCCCAAAAAGTTTCCTTTGTATTTAACCACGAAAGGATCTGTAATATTTCTTCTGGGTAAAATTTCCTAAATTAATTACATGACCTGCTAAACATTTTTTTAACCCTAGAAAGATAGTCTGTGTAAAATTGACGCATGCGTTTGCGAATATAGCTCTCTTTTTTTAAATAGCGCGAATTCATAGCTGTGCGTTTAGGACATCTCATTCGTCGCTGGAAGCTGCCTTGTGGCGTACGTGTCAATAAGGTAAAAAATAAAAAAAATATAAAATATTAAAAAAACTAAAAAATTATATGTCATGAGCATAACGTCGATGGTCGATATGTGCCAAAGCTGTTTGTAACAGATTTTTATATAACTATATGTTCCTTATATATATATATATATATATATATATATATATATATATATATATATATATATATATATATATATATATAATATATATATATATATATATATATATATATATATATATATATATATATATATATATATATATATATATATATATATATATATATATTTTTTTCTAATTATTGATTTTGTACTAAAAAAAGGCTAATTATTGCAATAAAAAATAAGTTTTTATATGAAATACTCTTTCATATAATAATAAATATATGTTAAAATTTTTTGTTGATTTTAAGCAAAAGTTTAAGGTTTTTGGATTTTTTTATAAATAGTTATAAATAAATTATCCGCAGTATTAATTATTCCAAAATATGTGTAAATTTATAATAACAAACAATTTATTGAAATAAAATAATAAACCTCGACCTACACCTAATTAAAACACATGCGTCAATTTTACGCATGAGTATATTATTATCTTTCTAGGGTTAAAGGTGGCGAAGGTAATTCAAAAATATTTAAACAATGCACTATAATGCACAAAGAAAATATATCTATTTATATATAAGAAGTGTTTTTTTCGTTTCAAAGTAACGTATGTTGACTTCTACAAATAATAAAACACAGCAATTGATGGATTGCAACATGACACCACATTTGAAAAGTACGTCACTAAACTTTTTCGTCATTCGTTCTATATAAAAACAATAACTTTATGATGCGATATTAAATATTAATTACAATACTAATATTTTCTTATCTTCAAAGTCAAGTGCCCTCTTTTTCATGTGACAATCATAGTTATAAAAAGTAAATACAATAATTTTTATTTTTATTCATAAGTTTATACTATACTTGCGCTTTTGGATTAATTGTTGCAAACGAATTATATAGCTTAAAGTAATAGTTTTCATACTCTTTAAAAAATACATCAATCATATATTTGCTATCTTGTACTGTTGTCTATGCATAGACAAAGAGAAAAAAAGGAATGCAAGGAGTCCGTAGCAAGAACGTGATAAAAAGACAATTAAAAAAAATACTTAAAATTATGAAATAATATTTTTAATATATACTTAAAACTAACCAACAAAAACGAAATCAAAAATATGTAAGAAACAAATTAGGGCCCTATTTTATTTTTTTTAGTTCGGTGCCAGCAAAGCCATGTAATATTAAACATAAATAGAAACAAAATATCCGATACAAAATGAAGTGAAAAAGACATTTTACTTAACAACCTTTGATTTTCTTTTTATTGTACAGGGTATAAAAAGTGTGATACTCACGATTTTAATGGGCAATAGTGGAGCTCAAAATAAGTCGAAAAAGTCAAGAACATATGGGTCAAAAGTAATTTTTTTCGATATATGACCTTTCAAAGTTTAAAAAAGTTGGCAACACCGCGCCCGTTTCATTACAGCGAGTCGAACGTTTTTTGCAAGGTTTTGCATATTTACACTTTTTTAAAGGAGATGTTTATTTAGGTACATACAAATAATAAAAATTACCTCTAGGAATTTATTTTGATATTTAATTTGGAATTAAATTTAAGTAAAAAACAATTCATTATTAATTTGGTTTTTATTTGTAATTAAAAAATGATTATATTTACCACAAGATAAGGCTTAAAATCCATCTTGAGAACACAAGTTATTATGTTTTAAAACAACACTTTTTTATTTTGCTTGAAGAATAGTATTTCGGTTGTACACATACCGTTTTTAAAACTCTTTGATACACTTGCACTACGGTTCTTTTTAATTTAAAAAGTAACGAAAATATCGCGATCGGGTCGGTAAGCACAATGTACAACTGACTTTACTTCACGCACAAGGCTTTTGGGAAGCTCTGTTGCCAATTGTTTTTTTAAATTTTTTACTGCTAATAAAATAAACTAAGTTTATTTTATCAGCAAATAAATCTACTGATAAGCGATTTAGAGAAAAGTTTCCAGTTGTAAAGGTTTTCAGAAATAATTGCTTTCAAAGTTTAAACTTTGACATCGTTTAGACAAAAATCCGTCAAGTTGTGACACATATATCATATAAATATTTTGACTTGTTTTAAGCTCCACTATCGCCCATTTAAATCGTAAGCTTCATACTTTTTACACCCTGTATTTGGTACATGCTGGCACCGACTCAAAAAAAATTGTAGCCCTAAATAGTTTTTTATATAACTGTTAATTTCGTTTTTGTTGGTTAGTTTAAAGAATATATAATAAGGAGGTACCTAATTGTCTCGAAAGTTGCCTCCTCTCCGATTTTGACCAAATTTGGTATACGGGGGTTTTTTGGGCACCGATTACAAATCTAAAAAAATATTTTTTCGGCAACGTTTCGTTTTCGAGATATTCATCATCAAAGTAGAAAATCAAACTAACCTTATTTACACTAGTCCTCCTTCTTTTTGCACAGAAAATTTACAGTAAATATATAACTTATAGACTATCTTCGAAATTATCTATCACCTTTAATAGGAATTTTGTTTAAGATTCGGAATTATATACCCTTAAAATTGCTTAAAAATATTTATTATAGTTTGGTACACTCAAAATTACAATATTTAATTTCAGTATGGGGTTCAGCAAACTCAAAAATATTAACACCTTTAAAAAGACTTCAAAATAAAATTATTAAATGTATTCATAAATTACCATATCTTGAACCAACAATTAATTTGTACAAACCAAATAATTATTTTGATATAAATCATATATATAACTTAAAAACATGTATATTCATTCATTCCCTGAAATTAAAAGAAAAAAATTCAAATATCATGCTTAAAAATATTAGTAACTTGCATGGGCATAATACTAGACAAACAGATTTATTAGAAACTATTCAAATAAAAAGTAATTTTGGAATGAGATCAATACTCCATAACGGAATAAAAATGTACAATAATCTACCAATAAGAATTAAAAAATTAAAAAATTATCACTGTTTAAAATACATATAAAAAATATTTAAAATTAATTTGACTGTTTTATTAATGAGTTCTTGTTAAAGTTAATATATTGTTATATTTTTTTATGTTATATTCCCTGTAATAAACTGTATAGTTGGTTGGGAATTAAATCAATAAATAAAAAAATTGGCACATAATATTTTACAAACACCTTTTAAAAACTTGTTTTTATATTTATTTTACACCTTTTTTCATTTAATTGCAAACCTTCACTTTCACACGCTGCAATGGGGCCGCAACCATGTATACACTAGTAATTTTGTAAACAAATATGGCTGCTGCCTTTGAACTTGAAAGTTCGCAATTTAATGGAAAAAAGGTGCAAAATATATAAAAATATAAGGTTTTAAAAGATGTTTATAAAATATTGTTTGCCACTTTAATGTAAAATTCAATAATTGTATACAAAAAGAAGGGGGAATATAGTGAAAATGAGATTAGTTTGTTGATTTTCAACTTTGATGATGAATATCTCGAAAACGAAACGTTGCCGAAAAATATTTTTTCAGATTCGTAATCAGCGCCCCAAGAAACCCTCGTATACCAAATTTGGTTTAAATCGGAGAGGAGACAACTTTCGAGACAATTATCAAAAAATATTACATAATTTTGAGTAATTATTTTTTAAAGTCGATTTAATTTTTTTAAATTACCTTTTCATATCGTTATTTTTAGTTTTAAGTATACACTAGAATATTACTTTTATAATGAGTAACAATACTTTTGTTGTTAAATATTTATAGATTTTGTTGATAATTTTTCACATGCACTAGCATTTGACCAAGTTTTTGAGATTTTTTCCTTTGACACCATACTCGTAACTTATATCAATAAGCCAGGCCATTATACTTACAAGTACTACACGATTTTTGCAGTTTGCTTTTTTTTCAGTTCTCGCAAGATTTTGCCCCCTCTCCTACTCCATCGCGTCACGTCACATCACGCATACTGCATCGAGCGATTGAGCGTTTTTATTTTATCGTATTTTATTTGTTATTATTTTCTAACATACGTGGCGTTTATAAATAAGTTAGTACAAATTTTCTTTCCCCCTCTTAACCCTGAGGGGATGAAATTTTAAAAATACTACCAATTTCTATTTTCTGGGTAATTAGAAGCCTAACCTCACTGCCAACTCTCCCATACTTACAAAAATTACGGTTTTTCTACACAAACTTTTATCCCTATTTTAACCCCTATGTCAGTTTTAATCGTAATCAATACTTCTGTGTCCGAAAATGAAGAAGTTCCATACAAACCTTCACCCCCCATTTTACCCCGAGTTTTCTAAAATCCCTTCTTGGCTGACGTATCCCATTTTTCTGGGTAATCAAAAGCCCAATTACTAACTTACCATATTTTTAACTTTTAAAATGATAATTTCTCTTTACAAACTTTTATCTCCATTTTAACCCCCCAAGAGACGTTATACGTCTGAGACTCCTCCGACCCTTAAAATTTACTACAGCTTTTAATTCGGTACTAGCGATGGGCATATTCGGATGATTTTAATATTCAAATATTCTTTTTCGGAAGATCTTCATATTCGGAATATCATTCGACATATGTAACATTGACCGACGCCGACCGTCGACCTACCCCGAAGTCGAAGTGTTTTCTTTCGAAATAACGAATTATTCCGGATAAATCAGTTGTCGGAAGATGAAAAATGAATAATTTTATTTTGGCTTTTAATTTCAGTCGACTATTTTAGTTATTGGGTTGATGTTGTGTTCGCATACGTATTCTTGTACGTTTTCATTTTTTTTGCTGTTATTGATGGTGTTGTTTTTGTTTTAATTCGTAATTATTGGTGTGGTGTATAGAATAGTATACAGTAGCCGCCAAAAAAAGTCGACATTTTGTGATAAATTTCTATTCTTGATATGCATGAACCGCAAATCAAATGAACTTTTGAAACATTTTTATTTTAGAATATCGTTCGGAAGATCATTCGGAAGGTTCCATCACTATTCGGTACCCGAAACTTACCGAAGTGGTCATGTGAAAAAGCAGTTGGATATGGAGGTTTTCGTCTTTATTAAAGAACATCTAAATTTAGTAAAACATTTTTGGCATCATCCCAAAGAATAAAAACTTAGAGATGCTCTTGATCTCCCCACCCACGAACAGGCATAAACTATAAAGCAAAATTTTGATTTTAATAAATAAGACAAGCTTTTTACTATTGTCAGGTTCTCTAAAAAAATACAGTAGACTCGCGCTAACGTGAACTCAAAAAGTTTTGGACTAGTTCGCTTTATCGAAATGTTCACATTATGGAGATTATATTAAAAAAAATTAAAATCAAAGAAAAATTACGTTAACACATCTGTTTATTTAACTAAAAAGAGAGGCATTAGTTTGTGTGAACCTGTGGCATTTGTGCACCCCAAAAGAGTTATTCTTTGTTAAGCTATTTTTAGACCAGGCGCCGTTTTTTCAAAAATTCCAACATAATTTTATCGGGCAACAGCTTCCAATATAATCCGGTCTCATCTGCGTTATAGATTTGATGTTCAGTAAGACTAAGCTGTTGAAAGGTATTTCTCAAGTCTCCGATAAAGGAATTTACAAGTTCGGGTTGCGAAGGCAACTTTTTTCCTGCAATTTTAAGCAATCTTACACCATAGCGCCATTTTTAATTTTGGAGCCACCCATCGCTTGCATTACTTTTTTTAATTTCCTTTAAAGTTTTTTGTAAATCTAAAGTCTTGTGTTTAAGCATATCACCTGTGTCTGGCAAATTCCTTTCACGATGTTTGGTAAACCATTTGACAGCAAGCTTTCCTTTTTTGGGTTTTCCGCACGTTTTAATGTGCACTTTTTTATTTTGTTAGGTCTTAAACTCTCTCCAACCACTTAGAATTTTTTTCTTTTTATTTTTTATGGCACATGTAGTTGATTTGGCTTTTTGGCATTTCTTCGACAATGCGGAAACCCTTATACCATTTTTATGCCCTTTCAAAATTTTAGATTTTACATAAAGAGTTAAACATTTTTCATTATTTTTAACCATTTTGTAAGACATAGTTCTCGGCGCGTGACACTCTCTCCTGATCTTTCTGCAAACTAAATAAAATAAACGTACTGAATGCGTATATCGATATAGGTACTAGCAAGTTTAGACAAAACTGAATAGGTTTACTAAGATTTTCCAAAATTCACATTATCAAAAATTGTTTTGGTTCACACTATAGAATTAAAGTGGTTATATTTTAGTGTTCACATTATTGAGTTGTTCATATAAACGTAAGTTCACATTACCGCGCGTGTACTGTATCTGTTTTTACTTTTTTAAAGGTAAGCGTCCACTTGTCGGTATCGTACGCATCGGACGCATCGCACGCAACGGATCGTAGTATTCTTTGTATAGAAACTCATATAAGTGCGTCCACCTGTCCGCATCGTACGCATCGCACATCGGCAATGCTGACACCGTTGCTCCGAGAGGCAACTTTTGCGATGCGTGCCGATGACGTCATACGGAATGCCGATCAGTGGACGCACCCCGCGCGCTCGCTCTGCATCGTTGGTCATTTGCATTTTGGCGTTTGTCGTGTATACGCGTTGTTTTTGCACCATGGACGCGTCAAGACTAATTGCAATTGTGCAAGAGTACGAAGAAATATATAATTTAAAAAACCCTAACTATTCTAACCAGCAAAGAAGGGACAATATCTGGGAGGAAATTGGGAAAAGGTTAAATCAAAATGGTAAGTTTATAAACTTTTATTTAATTACTTATACAACGCGCCTTCCGGCCCGAATTCTCCTCAATTGCCAATCTACCGACCCTGTTTCTGAGTTAAAATAACTTTTGAAGCTATCCCTGACTGCTAAAGCAACTGTGCGTGAATTACCACCTAAATTCCTTAGGTTTTGCAGTTCTCTCATAGATGTGTTATCATTTTCTGTCCAGTAGCATGTGTCATTTCTTAAAAAGTTGTGCAAACAGCATGTAGCCATTACAACAGTTACAATGTGCTCTTCGTGCATAGACAATCTTCGTTCGAAAATTCTAAATTTTCTTGCCAATATTCCAAATGTATTTTCCACAGTATTTCTCGCACGACTGAGCCGATAGTTAAACACTTTTTTTTCTTCATTTCTTTCGGCATCGTCTCGAGAGTATGGTCGCATTAAATACGTGCACCGATGATGACATGAGGTAGTGCTTCAGTGCCTCCTGGTGGTATTTTTCGTGGAGGTATGTTTAGAGTGCCATCCTGTAAACCTTTGCCTAAACTCGAATTTCTTAAAATACTAGCATCAGAGTTCTTACCAAAAGCACCGACATCTACGACGATAAATTTTTTATCTGCGTCGACTAAGGCTAGCAGTACCAAACTAAAGTGTTTTTTATAACAAAAGTAATTTGAACCACTGTGCGGTGGTGCTTGAATAAGCACGTGTTTTCCATCAATGGCAGCGATTGCGTTGGGAAAATTCCATTTCTCGTAAAAACCTTTTTCTGATTCAATCCACGTATCTTCAGAAGGTTTTGGCATCACTATGGGCTGTAGGATTTCAATAATGGCTTCGCAGGTCGAATACACAATTCTTCGCACTGTACGTTCGCCAATCCTGAAGGAAAATGCCAGTGATCTAAAAGAATTCCCAGTGGCTATGTACCTAAAACAAATGTTTTTTTTTAATTTTTACAGGCAATGTATGCAAGGAGCGATGGACCAGAATCAGAGACAACCATAGGAAGGCTTTGAATTTGCGTAAGACCAAAAGCGGCCAAGCAGCATCGAAACTAAAACCTCCCAAATTCTTCCAAGAACTTTCTTTCCTAGCACCATACCTAAACGATGAGGAAGAACGGCGATCAAGCCTATCGCCTAGTATTGTTATTAACGACGAAACACAGCTTGAAGCACCGTCTGATTCTAGTAATCTAGATACAAGCGATGCAGGAAGTCAACAATCCATAGAATCCGTTCGAACTGTCGAGTAGGAAATCCACCTACGCAGCTTCACAAACTTCACAAGGTTCAACTGCAGCCAACATTCTACAACAATACTTAACAAGAAAGGAACAAAGCAGAAATCTGAGTGACCCTCTAGTGGATTTTTTCATCAATATGGCTAAAACAGTAAAGACTTTTCCTTTACGAGACCAAATTCAAATTAAATCTCAATTGTTTCAAATGGTTAACAACGTGGAGATGAGGCTTGCGACAACTCCAATCAATCCTGAATATCCTGATGCTAATCTTATGACATCTGATTTAAATGAAAGAGAGAGAGTGAGAATTGTAATGGCTCCGGCACATACTCGTTCAAATACAACGATGTTTACTTCGCCTGCTATGGAGAAAATCACAAACATTGCTTCGACACCATCTGTGAAATATATGATGTCTCCTCCTCCTCCTCCACCTGCCATGAACGAAACTCTGCACAATCTGTCTCCGGCGATGTTTTCTCATTCATCTACACCTTACGAAATGCCGCCTTCACCCATTGATGAAACTATGTCTTCACGTGCCAATAGCGAAACTCTGCACATGATGTCCTCCCAAGAAAATGTTAACTATACGGAACGTTTACATGCAGTAGATCAAAATACGCAGATTCTCGGCCAATATTTACATTTTAATAAGAAATAATGCATCCAATGTTTAATTTTAATAAATACCTTAAACACACAGCAAGCCTTTCTTCTGGCCCTATAGCCTCCTGTATGTAGTATTCTGTCTCAGTAAATGTGGTTTTAGGATGTCAACAAGATAATTGAATTTATCTTGCGACATACGAAAATATTGGAAGAACTTTGTGTCATCGTTTAACAAATCAGGAAATAGGGTGTGATATTCTCCATGCTCCGATCTCTTCTTGAATATGTTGTGTATCCAGATACTATGTTTTCTTTTTTAGCTTTTTTTCCAATTCTTCCTCTTCTGCTAACAAACAAGCTACAACGACTTGTTCTTCATCGCTTTCCTCCATTCTCAGAGTCCACACGTACGCTCACTACGAAAATCCGAATGAACTGGCATCGTCAATCCGTATGCTGGTACTCACCGTCGGTAATCCGTACGCTGCCAATACAGTGGACGCACTGTGAAAAATTTATCCGTTTGATGCGATACGTCCGATGCGTGCGATACCGACAAGTGGACGCTTACCTTAAAGCAACATTTTATTGACATGTTCTCAGAATATCGTTTTCTAGAAACATACTACTTAAAAGATTTAAAATATTTTTGCTAAATTAGTATAGCTACAACACTATCTACCATTTTTTTTGTAATTGTTTTACTCTACAACCTACCTAGCTCTAAAATCCAAATCTCCACGAAGCGAAAGTTTGTACTTTGTATTCTTTGATTTTTAAAGGGGCATAACAGTTTTAGTAAAACTTAATAAGTTAAGATTGAACCAGAAAATGATAGTTTATATCTTTATTGCATCATAAAAATTTTAAAAATGTATTTCTAAAAAATGAAAAAATTAGCACAGGGCTGCTACCCTCCTAGAATACCTGATAATAAATGTTAATTTGAGTAATTTCCGAATATAATAAGACTAACAATTAGTGAACCCAGAAATTTCTAGTTTAATATGTTGAAGATATTTTTAGGGATCAAGAAAATCCAAAAAAAGTTTTTAAGTCTGATTAATAAAAATATCCTTTTTATACAATGTAAATGAATAGTTTAAATTTAAACTTATTTTCTTAGTAATTTAATTTGTAATTAAAATCAATAAGAAGTGAATACCAAATTTACATCTTAATGACCACTGATAAAGATTGTGGAATTATTTTACTTAATGTATAGTTAAAACTACTTTAATTTCGTTACGTCAATGGAAATACCAAAAGACTAAATTATATTTAAAAATTAGATTATTTATTATAAGACATTCTTCCATAAATGATCTAAATATCGTCCAATTCAAACTTACATCAGAATAAAGATATTATACATAATTTTATGCAAATGTGTAAAAACATTAGTAATTCCTGCAAGAACGAAAGACTCTCCTCAATTGTATCGTTTCGTTTAGACACGACAGACAGATTTTTTTCTCGATAAAAGGCTTAACACCAGAGTATTTAATGCTCTTTTTTCGCCGACTTAATGTATAGTTAAAACTACTCTAATTTTGTTACGTCAATGGAAATACCTAAAAAGACTAAGTTATATTTAAAAATTAGATTATTTATTATAAAACATTCTTCCATAAATGATTTTAATATCGTCCAATTCAAACTTCATCAGAATAAAGATAAATTACATAATTTTATGCTAAAGTGTAAAAACATTGGCAATTCCTTCGAAAACGAAAGACTCTCCTCAATTGTATCGTCTCGTTTAGACACGACGGACTAATTTTTTTCTCGATAAAAGGCTTAACATCAGAGGATTGAATGCTCTTTTTTCGCCGACAATTTTTAGTTTCTCTCGAGGTCTCTCGTTTTCCTTATTAGCAAAAAAAGTTTTTACCAACTCCTTTTTAGGATTTCTATTTTTTTATGAACACGCTTAAAGTACATTTTATAAAAAAATGGGTTTTATTTTAAGGCAGCACTAAAGGGCATGGATATTACAATCATCTTGAATTAAGCAACCATCAAGTTAACTTGAAGCTGGTATAAAGGCAGTTTGCCATACCCCATAAAATTGGTTAACCACACAAAAGTTTTACTGGCATGGATATCCGTGTACAATATTTCTGGTTCCTAGAAACCTGTATCGGAATTCCCCAAACGGCTGTTTGTAGTTATGGGGGTAGAAGTATGCCAAATGCGATATTTTTATTACTTTGGATAATGGTTGTTTTAATAACTACCCAACTTACTAGGAAACTGATACGTTTCTAAAAATAAAGTAAAAAGAGTGTCTACACATGAGTATGATAAACCATTTTAAGGTGATATGCAGGGTGTCCAAGACAATGTGGAAAATCTCCCGGATATAAAAGAACACTTGAAAAGAATATTACAAGTTTATATACACTTTTTCGTATAGGACTTCTCTTCGGAGATATTGGCACTCAAAAAGATCCAGTGAATTAACTTATTTAGACATAATTATTGAACCACCAGGTACAGTACGTTCCACAATAATTCGTTGATTTCTCGTTTTACCTGCTACTGTTGGTCGTAAACCTCAATATACTTTGGGTACCCGCATGTAGGTCCGGACTTTAAATTTTCTTTATTTATTATTGTACCTACTTTTTGGTATATTATGTAGCTTATAGGCAAATTGCAGGTGTTGAATATAAAGCAGAGTCTTTTCGTCTTAGTTCATCAGTCGTTTGGAGTTTGTCAAGGTATTTTCGTGTGTGTTATTGAGCTCCAAAAGAGCTAACCTAAACTATTAATATAAGTAGGTAATCAAAAAGTGCGGTGCCTGCACAATAGATATTTGTCAGGCAACCTATTTATGGTTGGGTTTTCCACTGAGGGTTGTAATTTAAATCTTATTGCGGTCAAGAAATCAACGAATTATTGTGAAACGCACCATATATTCCAGATTTATTAAAAAAAATGTAATACCAAGTAAGAATCTTTAAATTACTATCATAGGAAGTGTTGTAAATTACCCACAGCTCCAGGGACGGACTAGCTGTACACTCATGACCCCTTTTTTACGCCCTATACTGATAAGAACTTTGGACAACACAAACCTTTAACTGTTAGTCCCCTAAGTTCTGTCGGGTAAAACATAACAAAAATTCTCCTGTCACCAACATAATATTTTTAATAAAAAGTTAAACATTTATTTAAAAACTTTGTAAGAGGGTTCAACATGGGCGCCGTGAAGTCCAAAAAAGTGTATATGAACTTGTAATATGTGTTTTTTTAATCTGGAAGATTTTTCACATTTTCTTGGACATCCTGTATATAGGTGTTAAAATACACAACAAACAAGATATAATATTTATATTATATATATATATATAATATATATATATATATATATATATATATATATATATATATATATTTCCCTGGATAATACTTTTACTGTAAAGGTAACATGTTTAACAATTATTAAATAATTATTTTTTAAAAGAAGAGAAATTTTAAAATAAAATCAAGTATTCACAGAAATTAATAAATTATTATAAAGGGGAAAAGGATTTATACCCAGAAAAAAATCTGTTGGATTATTTTACGCTTTTTCAGTTTTTTTTTAAACTTGTGTTTCAACAGTTGATTTTCAAATGAGAACTTAGTCAACCCTTGATTTCTAGACGAATGAAAATAAAATGAAAAAATAAGCTTTTCATATTACTGAAACTTAAAGTGGATTAAAAAAATAAAATGCGCAATAAACTATGTAAGTTAGAATAAAATCTGGAACATCTCAGTGTGATGAAAATTTTAAACCATTGATATAAAAAAATCTAATGCCTAATCCTAATACTAAAGGATGCAAAAATAAAGAATCGATAAAAAGCAGCACTATTAAGAAATTTTGAATTCTACACAATTGCCCTTGGAAAAGACAAAAGTTAAGCAAGACATAAGAACAGCTTTTGCCCCTTTGTAAAGTTAATCCAAATCTCGGCGAAGTTTCTGCCTGACGCACGCAGTGTGTATATTGCACAAAAGATATCAGCGTGATGTCCTCCTTACCATAACATCGTTATCGTTCCACCAGTATGGAATTTAGTAGGTTAATTCACATAAGTATTTTAATTACCTGTGAAGAAAATTAAGAAAGTTATGTCAAGTGATGACTGAAGTATTCGAATGTAAACGCCCATTTTACTACTAACTAAGTCACTCGCTTACTCATTCATTGACTAATTAAAATTATGAGATGGTCTTTTAGAAGACATCAGACTAGTACCAATAATTTAATAAATTACGTGATAATTTAATTACGGTAAAAATCATATTAAAAAAAAATTAATTAACATGCATATTTTTAGGAATCACCCACAACTTTTGTTACTACTTTTCTTTAGGAATTTAACATTGCCTGAGGTTGCCTTAACACATTTGGCACAAAAAAACGCTAATGACAATTTTTTGTATTTACGATGTAATCAATTATATTTAAAAATTTACAATCGATTAGTGTAATGTCCTTTTAAAAAAACATACAAAATTGAAAATTTGACCAAATGAAATGGCAAAGTACTCGTATTTATAGTCTATTTAGATAAAGTCTAAAAAGCTGGATCAAAATATTCTGTGTAAATGTACAAGGTATTAACTATGGCTGTTTCAGAAGGGCCCAGCAACAAAAAACGACTTGTAAATTAATTTTATTTAATATATTTAGGATAAGCACAAGCCCTGCTTTTATTTTATATTTATGTAAGTTATGGTACGAGGATTTGGGACCAGTAAAGAACCAAATTTTAATATTACTTTTGGGGGTGGTTCAATAAAACGTGCTAAACTAAATCTTCAGTTTTTAAATAAAACATAACAATTCTTTTTTCCTACCCTATTCTCTTACTCTCGATACTTTTTTAAAACTTCATGTATTTCTCTTGTTGCTTTACTAAAAAATTTAAAATAAAAAAAGGATAAAATATTCCGGAGCTAAAATACCCCTTAAATAGAATCTCTGACTAAGGGGTGCTCTTGGACGTTTCACATTGAAAAGTAAAATCTTCTTAAAAATAGTTACTGAAACGATGAATCTACCATCTACTACCTTTGGAATCTTACCTGCTTTTCTTATCACAATTTTAACAGGCATTAAAACCTATATTTTACATCCCAAAAATCATATTAAATGTTTAAACGATTAACCGTGGTTTTCTTAATCTTGCTATAAAGCTAGACTAAAATCCGACCTCACAAAGTTTATTTTTCTAATTGAAGTCCTGAAAAGAAACCGATACAATTAAGCTGTCTGACAGTTGAAATATTTTGTTAAAAAAATGCTTCAGTGGTAGCTAAATTTTTTGGTGATTTACCAAAAATATCATCAAACACTCCTGTAATAATTTTTTCCACCTCTACGACCAATTCTAAGGAAAAAGCTATATTCTTCTCTTGATCTTCTTGTTAATTTTCCTTTCCAAAAGTCTTTTTTGCTTGTAAAATGTAAGAAATATTTTAAAGTGGAGCAGACAAGTAAATCCTTTCTTATTTTAACATAAAAAATCCAGTTGGCAAGGCGTACCAACAAATGTCTTGAAAAATGGACTTTTTTAAAAAAGGTTCCCTGTTTTCTTAAAACAATTTGTTATAATATTTAGGTTAAGATTTTAAGATATAAGTATAACAGCTTTTTTTCGGAGAGTCCACGAATACTTCTACAAAGCATAAATACTGGGAACAGTCGGTGCCGGGTGTTAAAATGTTAAATTCATTTTTTTCATAAATTCAAGTTTCAGTAAAAATTTGAGAAAAAGCTCATATAGCGTGTTTATTTATTATTTCCTCCAAAAAAGTAGTTCTCCCTTTTTTCTTGTGAACGAAATAATCAATTTTAAACACGACTTTATTAAAGGGGTACAAAAATGTTGATACGTTTAAGTATGGCAAGCTTATTGGGTTCCTAAAAGGCATAAACTTCTTTTTAAATTTCATTTACACCCTTAATTTATATTTAAATTAGAACTCAATATCTTATTCCCATTATTTAAACTATTAATGTGGTTACTAAAAAAATACTGCCTTTGTGCAAATTTCGTGGTACAATAATTCTTCCCATATCTTGACAAAAAAAAATAATAACATATGTATTTGTTACAATATGTTACAAAATAAAAATATTTGTTTAAATCGGTAATGCATATCAACATGTAAGTGTTGTTTTTATGACGAGAGCTGCTAAGGCGTGATTTATTGTAATTATATTATTTTCTACCTCGTTTAATACCAAATAGGATTTTATCGCAATAATGAAACATGATTAGCATCATTAATACTATTTTTTATTAAAATGGCTTATCTGTAACAGCTAATTTATGGCTGAGCGTTAAAAGTTTTTGTATTGCAATACTCAATTTTTAATATTATAACGAAAACTATATCACACACCACAAAAATATAAATGCCGCTCTATTGTTATCCACATTATCAGTGGCGAAGCTACGTAACTAAGGGCCCTGGGACAAATAGGTAACTGGGGCCCTATCTATACTGGTTAAAATTTAAATACTTTAAAGGTGCAAAGCTACTTACTTAATTTTAAGCTCTTTATCGTCAGGTGTAGTGCAGTGTTATGCAGAAGATAATTTTTAAATAAAAATAATACAATTTATAGCAAAGACCAAAAAAAACCTACTTTGCAACAGGAATTATGCGAAGTTTTTATCAATACAGGGCGTAAAAAAGGGGGTCTTAATCTTCACAGTTAGTACGTCCCTGCAGCTGTGATACTTCCTTTGATAGTAGTCGAAGCAATGAAGCATTTACTTCGGAAATTTTTGCACTAACCCGGATTGAAATGGGTTTTTTGCATTCGCTTCCCAAAATCATTAAAAAAAATGTATCTACTTTATATTTTATACAAACCCAAAATTGCATTTATGCAAGCAAAAGTGCATTCAAAAAATGCATTTTTTCATGTCATTTCAAGAAAATCACATAACTTCGTTAATAAGACTTGGAATTGACTCAAACCAGGTTCCTAGGAGTTTTCGAAACGATCGCAAAAAACAAACCGAAAATCGTTGTGGGTTTTTTTTTGGGCGCTGATTCCAAATTTCCATCGAAAGCGAGCCGCCGAACACCTGGTGCATCGGAACCTGGACGTGGACGTCATTTGGAAGAGTTTTCCTAACACAATCGCAAAAAAAAACAAAACTAAAATCGTAATGGAGGTTTTTTTGAGGTGCTGATTCCAAATTTCACATCAAAAACGAACCCCCCCTCAAACACCTGATGCACCAAAACCCGTACGTCATCTCCGAGAGTTTTCCTAAAACAATCGCAAAAAACGAAAAGAGAATCGTCTCATAATTTGACACATTCATTGATGTGTAATTCTCGCCACGTTTAAATGCCGGGTTGTGAATAGAGCGAAGAGAAATACGAGGTAATCTCCGATCGTGTCTGAAAAACTCTTGGAGAAGACGTCCACTTCCAGGTTTCGGTGCATCAGGAATTCGGGGGGTCGTTTTCAATGTGAAATTTGGAATCACCACCCCAATATCCCCCCCGCCACCATAATTTTCGGTTTGTTTTTTACGATCGTGTCAGGAAAACTCTCGGAAATGACGTCCACGTCCAGGTTCCGGTGCACTAGGTGTTTGGGGGATCGTTTTCAATGTGAAATTTAGAATCAGCGCCCCAATAAACCCCCACAAAATGATTTTCGGATTGTTTTTTGCGATCGTGCCAGAAAAACTCTAGGGGATGATGTCCATGTTCAGGTTCCTGTGCACCAGGTGTTCGGGGGTGTTTGCCGATGCCAAGATTATAATCGGGATCAGCGACCTCAAAAACTCCAGGGAACCTGGTTTGTGTCAATTCCAAATCTTATTAACCAAGTTATGTGACTTTCTTAAAGTGACTTGAAAAATGCAATGAGTTTGTATAAGATACAAAGTAGATACATTTTTTTCCAATGATTTTAGAAAACCAATGGAAAAAATCTCATATTGATCCGTCTTAGTTCAAAAATTTCCTAGATTTTGGCTGTTTTAGTACTTCATTGCCTCGACTAAAGTAATTTAAAAAGTCTTACGGCCGAGTGATGATAGCGTTGTTAAATTTAGCAATGGACTTAGCAATTGTTAAAAGTTAACAACGGTTTAGAATGTTTAACAAAACGTCATTGTCAGTGTTATTCAATGATTTTAGTAGGCAACCTATCAAAATCTGACATTTTGTTAAACATTGTCCATTGCTAAATTTAACAACGCGATCATCACTCGGCCGTTAGTCGGTATAACATCTTACTAAAATAAATTGGGATATACTTAGTGGTTCCAAAATTATGTCTTAAAACCTTGATTCCATAAGAGCTTCTGGGAGCCGAAGAGAATGCCTATACAAAAAAGTTTATATAAACTTGTAAGTTGAAAAAAATGTGAGCCAATAAAAAAAAGAATGGTCACCAGGCGATTATTAGTTTCGGAAAAATGCGTGGACAAACATACATACATAAATACATACATACACTATAAAAATATTGTATATTTGTTTGGAAGCCACAAAATTATCATATCTGAATATTGGAATTCCAATAATATAACATACACTATCGGCAATAAGTGGAGAAACATTTAAAATTTATCAAGTAATTTTTGCCTCAATATAATTTAATATTTTATGGACCTCTAATATCAAATCACTTTAGATTCTTGTTTATTTTATTGCTGATAAATATCTTTATAGTGGGTTTTTTGCAGAAGTAGAAATATTTTTATTTTTATAAGAGGCAAAAAATGGAGAAACATTCCTGTCTTATCACTTTATTTATTGTATTTTGCAAATGGGATGGCTACAGTTGTGTTCAGTTTAGCCTGAGTTGTGTTCTCTACCGTATTAATAATGCCTCGCGGATATAGTTTGTCGGATGATATAAAACTGAAAATTGTTGAGAAATTTAACAGTGGTGAAAAGCAAGCTTCAATAGCGAAACAATTAAACCTCCACAGATCTATTATAAGCAAGGTTATTTCACTTTGGAAGATCAGAAAAACTGTGAAAAGCCCCCCCAAAACCGGAAGGCCTAGAAAAACCAATCCTGCTGAGGATAGAAGAATAAAACGATTTGTTACAAATAATCCATTTGCTTCTGCTAGTGTCCTCAAGCAAGAATTTCCAGATGTTTCACTCTCAATTCGAAGCATTCGATATCGGCTTAGGGAAATGGGACTTTATGGACGGCGTCCAGCAAAGAAACCTTACATTTCCGCTAAGAACAGGGCTGCCAGGATTGAGTTTGCAAAGAATCATCTCTCATGGACCGCTCAAAAGTGGAAAAATGTGTTATTTTCGGATGAAAGTAAATTTAATCTGTTTGGATCAGATGGAGTAAAGTGGGTAAGACGCCCAAAGAGCTGCAGATTAAATCCTAAGTATACTTTACTTACTATGAAACATGGCGGTGGCAATGTTATGGTGTGGGGATGTTTTTCGGGAAGGGGTATTGGGCCATTAGTGCGTGTAGAGGGAAAAATGGATCGTTTTCAGTATCTGGACCCAAAGCATACCTCAGCACTTGTCAAACAGTGGTTAAAAGACAATAAAATTAACGTAATGAGATGGCCTGCACAAAGTCCGGACCTGAATCCAATCGAGAATCTTTGGGAAGAATTGGATCGCCGTTTGCTGCAGAAAAATAAGGACAAATTTAAAAATCAAGACAATTTATTTAACGAATTAAATACAATTTGGCATTCCATATCTCTTGAATGTTTTGATAAACTAATATTGTCGATGAAATCTAGATGTATAGAGGTTATAAAAGCAAAGGGTTTCGCAACCTGATATTAATTGTATAATAAAGAAAAATTTAATAAATATATTGTTTCTCCACTTTTTGCCTTTTATTTAAAAAATATATACATATATTTTAGACAAATAGTTAGTTTAAATGTTTAAAAATGTAGAGAAGCTCCCTTGGGCTTAAATGCAGGCAACCACTAATTCTGATTAAAATATTTTTAAAATATAAACGAAAGTTAATAAAAATGTATTTGTTTCTCCACTTTTTGCCGATAGTGTACATACGTGTCAAATTGATAAACTCATTTTTTTTTGAAGTTGTTAAAAAAGTGAAAGATTGAACATTTAGTAGATAATTAGGGGTGTGCAAATATTCAAAGTTTCGAATTATTCGCGGCGAATCAAATACGATTTATTTAATTCGAATTTTAAATCGAATATTTGAATAATTCGAATGATTCGAATAATTCAAACTATTCGAATGATTCGAACTGTTCGAATAGCTCGAATTATTCGTATAGTTTAAACTATTCGAATAGTTTGAACTATTCGAATAATTTAAACTATATAAAAATTCGAATAAATTTAACTGTCAGGCTTAATGTAAGAAAAAAGAAAAATATTTTCAGTATCAATTTTATTATGTCATTGGAATCAACAATTATCAATTACAGAAAAAAATGTTAGTTTCAATTTAAGATAAAATTTTATGCAAAAAAATAAATAAGAAACAGTTTCTGGCGATAAAAAAGTTCGTTTTTTTATCGTTTACTGTATCTCTTGCGTTGGAAAAAAGTCTTTCAACAGAAGTACCTACATGCCAGAACAAATAATCACATCAACGTTTGCTTAACTAGAATTGTCATTGTGAACAAATGTAGGGTTACCAAATGGTATTCAAAAGGAGGACATATATCCTCCTTTTTTATATTTTGTTCTTCAGTCCTCCCTTACATATCGTATGTCCTCCTTTTGATATACGTCTTTAAAAAGAGTGGATGACGTTGCCGAAAAGAAACGAAAACATTAAATAGAACTACTTAGTTTCCTGCATTGAGTTCTTTAGCACCAGAGGTGTAGAGATTGACGAAGTTAAACTACATGATCAGTTTTGTAACCTGATTTCAATTCTTAAATCGAAATTAGATGGTGATCCTGATGACAAATATTGTGATTTGAAGTTGCATGAACAGTGGACAATCTACTTGAAAATTGCTAAAAACATTTAATGTTTCTTAGAACTTTTTAAGATCGAAAGTGGAAAGAGTGTTTTCGCTAATTATTACTTAGTGGAGCAAAGAGAAAAACAGACTTAGTGTAGAGTCAGTAAAATATTTAATTCTTGTTTAATACATCTTTAAAAACATGTCATGTGAAGATTTTAATATCTAAATGTTTTGGTTAGTTTTTTAATTATTTGTTAAAAAGTTAGGATATTCTTGCAAAAATTGGCAGTTCAGCTAAATGTGATTAAAATAAAGTAAATTAGATAAAAAACACATTATGGTTTAACTGTGAATGTCCTTCCTTTTTAAAGAAAGTCCTTCCTTTTAGACTCATCAGCCCTCCTTTATCGAATTATCATCATCTGGCCACCCTAAACAAGTGATGCAACTTCTACTGCATGGAGACGGTATTTATCATCAGTCAGTAACACATTCCTGGTTTAACAAGTATTTTGGCGCGATTAATTATTCAAATCACTATAGAAAAAAGGTAGGACAGGACATTCATGAAAAGGTTTTTTTTAATTGAAATGTAATATATTGTTATCAGTTTTGTTATCTAAAAATTAATTATAAGCTCTCAATTTTTTATTATCTTTTTATATTTATCCAAATTTTTTAAATTGATTTATTAAACTTTTTTTCTGATTATTTAGAAATAGGAATTGATTTTGGCGTTAATTTTGAAAGGTTTGTGATAAATTGAAATTCTCAGTGCATTTAAATGTAACTTATTTGCGATTTTTTTTCTTTGATTATTAACCTTTTAAGTTAGTCTCTTAAAAATAGTTTTATAAAAAGGACTTAATTTTATTAATTAAAGACGTAATTTGAAATCGAAAGTTAACGGGTTTCTTTCCATTATTATTTTTAAATAGCTTTTACGCCTCTTATAATAAGCTTATACATACAACCAATTATTTAAAAAATACTATATCCGAATTGTTCGAACCATTCGAATAGTTCGAATATTCGATTCAAAATTCGAATCGAATATAACTATTTGCACACCCTTATACATAACTCCTGTAATTGTTATTAAATATTATATCTTCTCTTTTAGAAAATTCCAGAACATTTTTTCTACGAATCCTGAATAGCATAATCAGAATGGATGAATGATGTAATAAATTACATGTTTGTTTTATTATTTTTGCATTGCACGTATTTAGTTTTATCTATTTGTTTGTATTACTCATCGGTTGTAGGACGTAGTACATAGCAAAGCGTAACTAGATTTAATTCAACAAATGGCGTATTAACTTATTTTTTATATTTTTATTAGTAAGTCATGTTTTCCGTTTTTTTTAAATACAACTGTAAACAAAGAACGGTTACGGAATGGAAATATGACTAAACACTTTTTCATTTACAATAATTTGCTGCTTTTTGTTTATACTTTCGCTTTATTATTTTATTTAATATGATTTTATTTTTAATTACGTTTCATGTATATTTTGGACAGTTTATATTCTAATTGACAAAAAATGCAACACCAAGTAGGAGTGCTGTAATTTTGAGCATACTTTAACAATTTTTAGGTCTACTGATAAATAGAAATTGATTAAAAATTGAACTCGAAATTTCGCAAAAAAGCTGAGATATCCCACCTTAATGTTAATATTGTGTCGAAGCTCCTCTCTCCGCTACACTTCGTTAAGTTGTCGCGGCATTGATTGGATTAGGTGGTTGATGTCTTCTTGATGTATTATATTTCAGGCCATTTGAATTTGGTTTTGTAAAGCCTCCAATGTTTGTGAAAGGTGCAGTGAATGTTACAACCTTCTTTCCATCATATAGCATACTTGTTCGATGGGGAAAAGGTCTGGAGATCGAGGAAGCCATTGAAGCAGTTTTACACCAGACGCTTCTAAAAAGTCTAAACTAACACGTGCGACATCAGGTTGTGTATTGTCCTGCTGAAAAAGTGGATCTTGCAATGCTTCCAAAAAGGGAAGCAAGTGTGGTTATAAAACTTCGTGGATATAGCGCTGGGCAGTCATGCTACCTCAAATGAACACTAATCGTGACCTGCTGCCGTAATACCATACCAATTGTTGCCGAATATGCTGTGGGGTCAGAGGTAGAACAAGATGGGGACGGTATGAAAACAGTCCGAAAGACGTTATTCGGCAATAAACTGTCTTCATTGTTATTGCCCTTCCGACAGCATTAAACCACTGGTTCGTAACTGGCCTTGTTGTGGAAAATCGATCTCTAAGTGTTAGTTGCGTCAAATAACGATCCTGTCGCTCTGTAGTCTGTCTTTGGCGTCCAATACCTTTAACTCTTCGATTTCGGTCTTTTGAAAACCACGCTCGACAACATCTCGTTACAGTAGCTTCGTTTCGATTCACCCGATTAGCGATTTCTCTAAAAGAAAATCCGGCTTCACGTAACCCGATTATCCGACCCTTCTCAAACTCAAGTTGAGTGAAATTAGCGCGTCTGCGAACTCTAGGCATGATAATGCAACGAAACAAAAATAACATAAATGAAACCAAACAAATCCAACACAGAAAAATCACTAAAAATAAAGTTAACATGTTCATATTGTTCGAGATCCTAATGCAAACAAAAAGCATTTATGCTTACAAGTTTTTATCAAAATTCAAAAAATAATTCTGGGTGTTGCATTTTCTATGTCACTTAGTATATTTGATTACCTTAAGAAAATAATAATATTTTCTACTTGGGGATTTGTTTTTTTTGATTAGATAAAACATTGGTTACATTTAAACTTTAAAAAGTGTATGTCAGTGCAATAATCTGCATTTTTAATAACTTTTATATATATATATATATATATATATATATATATATATATATATATATATATATATATATATATATATATATATATATATATATTATATATATTTATATATATATATATATATATATATATATATATATATATATATATATATATATATTATATATATATATATATACTTTCTTATTTTTTAAGATGGGAAAATGAAATTTGGCTTGTCAATATGTGACCTAAAAATGCATTAAATGACGTTTTCAATTGTTTTTAATGATTTCCGGTTTCACCGGAAATGACCTCAACTTTTGAATTTTAAATGGAGCACCCTGTATGTTTTTTACCTATTCGCTAGAAAATGGCATTCTAAATACAATGACACCTCATATGTCAACTTTTGACATTTTCCTTTAAAAATATTAAATTTTTTAAAATTCAATCTAAAGTGCCATGACGTCGTTAAAACAACCAATTTTGAGTCCTGAAGGCGTGGAAAAATAGTTTTAATTATCTTTCATATTTTATGTCTTTTCCAGAAAGGTAAAAAGATTTCAAAATTTTATTTATGGACATAACTAATTTTTTTTTAATGTAACGATGGTGGCTCGTTGGCATATTCGAAAAGAGCATTTTTTGTGAATAATTTGATACCTCACACTTGATATTTGGAGTTAAATCAACACTAAAAAAGCTAAAATATAGGCATAGTAGTTGTTGCTTATAAGCAAAATAATTATTATATTATTATTATTAATTATTATATTTATAGGTATTTAAATCAAAATGCCTTATTAATAAACAGAGCTATAACTTTAAATAAATAACTCGCGTTTAATTAATACACTATGTATTATCATTGTTTAAAATCAAAGTTTTTGTTTATTTTCAAGCCTACCTGACAAAATTGCCGAAATGCATATGACTCTTTCAATCGTATGCCCCGGCCCGTATGTTTTAATAATTTTATAAGCAACAACTACTATGCCTTTTTTGCTTTTTTGGTGTTGATTTAACTTAAAATATTAAGTGTGGGGTATCAAATTATTTAGAAAGAAATGCTCTTTTTAAATATGCCAACGAGCCACCATCGTTCCATTTGAAAAAAATGGAACGATGTCTGGAAATAAAATTTTGGAATCTTTTTACCTTTCTAAAAAATAGATAAAATACGTCAGATAAGTAAAACTATTTTTTCACGCCTCCTTGACTTAAAATTGATTGTTTTAACGTCATGGCACTCTAGATTGAATTTTAAAAAAATTAAATATGTTTAAAGGAAAATATATATATATATATATATATATATATATATATATATATATATATATATATATATATATATATATATATATATATATATATATATATATATATATATATATATATATATTCCAAAATTTTCTCTATTTTCTTGGGGATAAGGTCAGGCAATATATAAAAACAGTTGCTTACTAAGCAATTTTCATAGGTGAAACGAAGACCGTTTGTTGTATTTATTTGTGTTAAATGTTAAGTGTTTGTTTGTCACTTTTAAGTTCTAAATGTTCATTACACAACAAAAATGAGTGTTTTTTGTGAGAAACCCCTTAGTTTTAAGATTGATTTGTTGTTATTATAAAAAAACATATATACCTGATGAAGGCCCTTCCAGGCCGAAACGTCGTAATTGACAAAAATTATATGAAAATTGCTTAGTAAGCAACTGTTTTTATATATTGCCTGACCTTATCCCCAAGAAAATCCAGAAAATTTTGGAAAAGCATAAACAATATATCAAGGCAAAGGTCAAAGAAAATAAACAAATAAACTATATATATATATATATATATATATATATATATATATATATATATATATATATATATATACAAGGGTGATTGGTAAATGGAGGCGAAAAATAAAGACCCGAATTAATTTTTTAATTCTAAATCGAAAACCAAGAATACTTTTTTGCAATTTTTTTTTCGTTTCCAAGATATTTCACTATAAAGTTTTGCCAAAGAAAATATTTTTAATCACATTGTGGGTGTCGCTAATCTTCCACATACACGAAGTCTTTGAAATGTGTCAGAAAGAACTCGCCTAGAGGTTGCCGTCTGTTTGGAAATCTCCACTGATACTCGCGACAAGCAGCTAGAGCGTTTCCATCGCAAAACCCATACACATTTTCCAATAACAGATTGACAAGTGTCTAACTTTTGACAACGGTCAAACTTGATTTCATATGACGTAATAGTTAATAGTTTGTACTAACTAAGATTAGCGACGCCCACAATGTGATTTTTTTTTTGGCTTTATAGTGAAATATCTTAGAAACGAAGGAAAACTTGCAAAAAAAGTATTCTTCGGTTTTCCATTTAGAATTAAAAAATTAATTCGGGTCTTCATTTTTCGCCTCTACTTACCAATTACCCTGTTTATATATATATATATATATATATATATATATATATATATATATATATATATATATATATATATATATATATATATATATATATATATATATATATATATATATATATATATATATATATATATAAGCAGATAAGATTTAAACTTCTGATTTTTAAATGGAGTACCCGGTATGTCTTTACTTTTTTAACTTTAGATGATATTTTAAACAAAATTATGTGACACTTTTTATTACGCCAAATTATTATTATTTTTAAATTTAGGTGTTAAGCTAGTGGCCTGGGAATATGATTTGTTTACTAGCTTTAATCCTAGAAAGGTAAAAGGTAAATGGTGCTATATTTAAAAATCTAATATTTACGTTTTTTAGGATAAAACGGAAGATGGATAAAGTATAGACACTTCGTAAAAATATCAATATTGTTAAAACCCCAAAATTATAGTGAAGAAAAACTTCTGTGGAAGTTCACTGGCTTCCGTGATTTTTGTAACAATGCGGTTTTAAAATAAGTACCATCTTTAGTTTAAATTTAAAATTGTATAAATTTAAATACAAATAAGTGCTTAATTTAACTTTGCTTTTTTTAAGTTTTAAAATTATTGCGTATTTTTTGTAAAAGTTATGGAAGTATAATAGATAGTTATTAAATTTTACCTTTAAAATTCTTTAGATGTATGTATGCATTAATCATATTCTTCCCAGTACACAAGACAAGAAGAGAGCATGGTTATTTACGTCTCGTCTGGTCTAGCAAAAAAATTAGTAACGTGCTAGACTAGAAACATTATTCAGAGCGTTTGCATACCTAGTTATTGTGCCCATATTTCCTATTTCATACTTGTTATCAAAATAGTTTTTTTTGACAATAAAATAAAGTAGTCAATAAAAACTGATTTATAAACGTAAGTTATTTAACATTTTTTTTATCATCCATACAATTTAAGCAATCTTTAAATATTCCTTATTTGCATTTCGCCAAACCCCATTTTAATTTTCTTACTTTCTAAATATCATATTTTGAATGAACCATTCCACAAATTCTCCGATTATTTCCCAAAAATATTCTAAACTGTTTTACCAGTTCTGGATTAAAACATCACTTTCGTATGCATCTTATTTTCATAAAAAAATTCCCAAAAACAATTTTTTTTATTCCTATTGGGGTGTCTAAAGCCGAGTGTGGTAAAAATATTGAATAATCTAACATAGCCTACTGACCTATTTTCTCCTCTTGGTATCACGATTGACGTTAATTGTGAGTAACAATTGCAAATTTTAACAATATTCGACATTAAATATCAAATTTCTTTAATCCACAGTAATAGAATTGAATCATTTCCGAAAATATTATGTTATTTCCTTTAGGAGATCGTGACAATAGTTTAGTTATAATATTTTGCTTAGCTGGAAATACATTGAGTAATATTTTTTACTAGAACTAGTAAATTATCTTTTTACTTTTGGTTAGGACGTCATGCATACCTATTCGGTTAGTTAAGCTTTTTATGAAGTGTTTGTACCTTTGTACCCCTGATTATGTTTCTAGAAAATATTTTCTTTGTATGACTTTAACCGGAAAAATAATTTTAATAGCAATAATTTATATTCTGGTAATAATTTCCAGTTCATCTTTTAGAGATGCCGCCGGGACGAAAGATTCTTGTCTCATGGGGAGCAAATAATGATTTTTATCTCGTTCAAAAGTTCAAAACCAGACAAGAGAACGCCCTTTTTTGCCAAAAATCGTGTTTTTTCTTGAAGTTCGTCGTTCTCTTGACTAGGAGTTTTGATGCACAATGGCAAAAAAAGTGAGCTCATATACAAAGTAGGATTTAAATTAGAATCAAAAATAGTGTATAAAAATAGAATTATGCAACTGTTCATAAATTCACCTGGTGAAAAGTGACTTCGAATCACGGGGTCCAGTAACAGAGTACGTTCAATTCTTTGCTTCTTGTGAGGTCAGCAGAGTTAAGCAAAGTTTGTCGTGGTTTGAAGTAACCTTAAACCTTAGGTATCCTCTGGTGGATATTAACCTGAAGCTAATGCGGGTGTATTTCAGGATTTAAATTGGGTATTAGTTATTTGTATAACGTCCCTGGTGGCACTACCTCGTTGTCTAAGAGGTGTTATAAAATGCAATATGTACATGTTTTGCTACTTAGACATCTTTGATAAAACTAAAACATGCTGAAGCCATCATTTATTTATTTTTAATTTCTTTAGTTTTAATAATAATTGAAAAAAAATCGGTAGCAGAATCTATAAATTAACAGTTAACAATTGCATTACTGAAAACTTAATAAAGTTAAGACACGATTAAATAAATTGTTTGATCGTTAAACAGCAATTATTATTTTTTTGTTCAATACGTTATAATTGCCTATTTTGCATAAACACGCATTTCTCAGTAATTGTTTCCAAGAAATTAGGTTATATTTCTCTTAATTATTCAACATTTGATTTGCATTAAATTCTACAAAAGCAATTAAAAATACATTGTATTGTAGAATATGTGAAAATGTTTATAACAAAAAATACATCCCGTCCAATTACTGCTATATTTAACTACCTTTGAGTTACATCCGTACCTAGTATCCTGTTATTTATCTAAAACATTAAGCAATATTATAAAATACGGTGTGTAATTTATTTTCATTAAATGTTTTGCAAATAATTTATTGGGATTGTTTTTTTATTGTCAAGGATGTACAATTGTACATACCTATTTACCGAAGGGCTCTTTCTTTTAAAGATAAGTGTTTGTTTTATGTATAAGAAAGATAAATAATTTATGAGCGTAACGTCTTTTATAAAATTTGTTACCGCATACTTCAATGAAAATTCCTACCAATATTTCAACTATTTATTTCGGAAGCTGCAGGTCCTGAAGAAATACGTGTCGTCTCGCAATTCTGCAAAATATCCACTTTAAAGGCCCCCACAGACTACGGTTATTTTCATCCATTCTTATCGCCGCGATTTGGAACGGAGTGTTGAATTGCCGAACTTTTTTGCCTCCAAGTAATTTGGCCGTTTTTTTGTGCGTCCTACGGTTACGTCATGAAGAGAAAGCATTTTAAATAAAAATAACAAGTATGAACTTGTGCCGCTGTTTCCTTGGTCCCACTCATGCAAAAGAAACCCGTCAATTTTTTAATGAAATCCCTACAAACTATTAGTAAGAACGCCCCACAGACATCGGTTTTTGGTATATTTTGCACGCCGTTCTGAATCGCGGCGATGCGAACGGATGAAAATAACTGTAGTCTGCGGGGGCCTAAACTGTTTAACATTTATATATTTTTTTTGTTGATGGGTGGCCTGTATTCAACCTAGTTCTAAATCCAATACAGTCTTGGAGTTCTACTTACCATCATTATCTTAAATAATCATTTTACCGGGACGTCATGTTTCGAAGGCATATGTATACAAGACTCTTTTATTGACTTTATCTTAGGATAATTCACTGAGAGTTAAACCCTAGCTACTAATGTGCCGTGAATACCTAAAGTAAAATACAAAAAAGTTTATTAATGCAGAAGATTTAGAAGGTGTAAATGCTAAAAAGTTAAAGAGGTAGAACTTTCTGTTACCTTCAATAAACTTATTAGTTGTTAAAGTTTATGATGCCACGACTAAACTCAGCCTAAGTCACGAGATACAGGGGGGTTATTAAAACTCCATCTGTAAATGCTTTATATGCAAATCTTTCTAGTCAAGAGATGTAATCTATAATCTATTAGTATTTGAGGTTAAAATCGGGCCGGTACAAGAAATATAATATAATACCTTTGAATTGACTTAATTGAGTAAGATTGGAATTAAACAAACTTTAATATTTGGTAAGATCTATTATACGAGACTATGTTTACACTAGTGTTTAAATGTTAACTTAACTAGACAAATATGTATAGTGTAAGTCTTTCAATGTTTAGCACATCAAATTGACTTGGATCCAAATCCAAAAAATAACTGCTTCGAGACAGCCAAAGCTCGTGCAGTACAGGCAATCACAGTAAGACACTGAAGTCCAAAACCAAAATATGCTGATAACAGTCAATAACTACATCCTCATAAAATTAAATGTTTAACAAAACTGTCCAGGCTTTTAAGATAAGAAAGAAAAAAATAAAATAAAACCAGGTATGCTGCTATAGATGACTTATCTCGAATTAAAAGATCACAGATTCACTTTTTACTTTAGTCTAGCAAATTAATTTATGCGCCTTCTATAACCTCGTTTACTGAAAAAAAAAACAGAAATGACGGAAATATTACGCAAGTCAAGTTGTTATCTAAACACACCAAATTTTAAAATATAATTTGTTATATTTTAAAGTAATTTTACTAAATTATTGATTATTTTCAAAAACACAAATTTTAGAATGTACAATTATAAATGTCATTTATTCAAAAATAATAATAATAATAACCAATTTTAAACAATTACTTATACAACGGTATGCAATCAACCATACTTGGTAGGGCAACCTATGCAGGGTGATCTATTAGTCTGAACTGGAATTATAAAGGTTTTACATAACAACTATTTAAATAATTAGATATAATGAAAGGTTCCTAGGCCGAAAATAAGACAAAAATGTTATATAAATATAGGCTCCAATTTTTAAGATACAGGACGTGAAAGAAACATTTTCAGAATTAGGAGTTTTCTTAACCAAAATACACCATCTGATAATATAATTTTGTTACTAATATGAGACAGTGGCGTAGGTACCTTCGGGCAATTTTATTCATGGTTTTACCAATATCTCCTCATAAACTTTTTGGTATTATTATTAATAATTTGGAACATGATACTTCTGCTTAGTTTTACATAAAAAAAGGTACGCTTGAAATAACTCGATAACTTAACGGATTCAGAGACATTTTAATTTTATACTTGCGTGATTCGAAAAGATTAATATTTAAAATTATTAACAATTTTACGTTTTACAAAAAAATCAATGAAACGAAAATTAAATACAGCGAGTAGAGGACAAATTGAAAAATTTTTATAAAAATTTCTATTGCTTTTAATTTTAAATGGCCTCATACCACGTAAGTTTAAAATTAGAATATCTCGGTTTATCGAGTTTATGTAAAACTAAACAAAAAGTAAGTTTTATGTACTAAATTATTAATAGTATTAATATCAAAAAAGTTATGCCGAAAAAATGGTAAAAAAATGCCGGAAGCTACGCCACTGATCCCTAATAGTAATAAAAGTTTATAATAAGAAAGTATATTTCAGTCAATGTCTAATTGTACTAAGTTTCAGTTAAATCGAAAAACCCGATTACACCCTGTATTCGAAAAATGGGGTTATTTTACATTTAAAGCATCTATTACAGTTTATATAATATTTTTGTCTTATTTTTGGCGAAGAAATCTTCCATTAGGCAATGGCATATGTTTTTTGAATCAGGACAAAATTAATGAGGCAAATGGCTTTTATTCGGTTAAAATCAGGGAAGAGCTATTTTCCAAATATGGGAACAGTATTCCAAGAATGCATGGTCTGATTTGGTATACGTAGAGAGTGTACAGGACAAAAGAAGAAAATATTTTTTAGCTAGAAAAAACACTCAGCTTTAGAAAAGTTGCTGTCGTTATGGATCTAATATATTAACTTTTAAAAATGTTTAATGGTTATAGTGACAAAATGTGTACCAATTCCCCATAAAATTGTGTATTCATTTTGAAAATCTATTATGCACAATTTGTGCACTTTTTCTGTACTATACAAACTGTCACCCTCGAAAATAATGCCTACAAGGTGTATTCCTTGTTTTGGAGGACTATAAAATCCAAGTTCAAGAAGTATTATTGAAATACTGCCCTCGAGTCTAGCCCTTTGTTATCTTTTCAGAATTTAATTTACAAAAATTGCTTTTTGCAGCATCGGGCGTCACAACCGGACTTTAAAAATTCGGAATTTTTAATAGAGGTCGGTATAATAAATCTTTTAAGAAAAACTTTTAAGCTCTTAAATTGACCCCACTTGATTGATTTCATTTAGATGGGTGCTTTGCAGAAAAACAAAGACGAATTCGTATACCATCAATCCGTATGACCCAGTTGTTGATCTTTTTATTTATTATCATTTTGTATAAAAAATTTAAACAAAGCATAATTTTGTCTTACCCAACAATGAATATGTGATTGTGGAATAAACTATTGACCGAGCTATTGACCTATATTACGACGGGTTAAAAATCTTTTAGTAACGTTTGACGTCAAACGTTAGAAATAATTGCAATGTTTAATATACATCACAGGTAATAAATAGACATATTATGAAGTGTTATAAAAGTAAAAATAAAACAGCTTAGTCGATAAAATGCAAATGAATCATTTTTAAAAATTTAGGTACAATATTTTATTTAATGACGTTCCTTCCGATTCTAATAATTAATTATCAGTTTTATCCGAAATACTATGAATAACAACATATTCAAATGTGTAGGTAGGTGTATATTTAAGTGACTTTTTTGAAGACTCTGATGATGGCTATTAATTGAAGAATAAATTAATAAATATTTTTATTTTTTTTTGTTTATAAAAGTTTCTAAAAAAGACGCGGCAATAATTAAAGGGTCATTTAAATATGCTTTGACCGACTGTTTTTAAAATTTGGTAGCGTTGTTGTGGAAAATGCCCTAACTAATTAGGTAACTAATATTTAAACATGTTTTGTATGATAAATGAAGATCCAATAATATGGTTTTAATTTACGAACCAAAATATAACGAAAAATCAAGAAAAAAAGGTGGATTTTTAGTTACTTATTCTTAAAAAAATATTTCAAAATTTAATTAAAGTCAGTGGCGTGCATTTTTCTGTAAATAAATTTCCAACTATTCAATTTGGAAGCTTGTAATTCTGCAAAATATTAACTCTAAACTGTTTAACATAATATTTTTTGTTAAAAGGTTATAAATCCAATAAAGTCATGAAGTTCTACTTTTTGGTTGAGTTTCCCTTCTGACGCCAATCGACATTATAATGTTAATCAAGTTAGGCCCCCCTAGTACTACAAACAACGCTACCAAATTTGAAAAAAATCGGTGAAGAGATATTTTAATTATTTTTCGAAAATCATTATTAAAAAAAATTTCCGAACCTAAGAAAACAACTTAAATACTGCCACATCTTTTTTTTTTAAATATTCTGTATAACTGTATAGAAAAATCTACCCAAAATCCCTTTAAAAAAAAAAGTCAAATCGCTTTAAAAAAAAGTAATCAGTCCTTACAGGTTATATATGTTATATATATATATATATATATATATATATATATATATATATATATATATATATATATATATATATATATATATATATATAATTTAGAAAAGCTGCTGTTTATGGTTTGTTTACAAAAATCGTGATAGGAAAGACGGTAATGGTATGAAACCCCGACTTTGACCACTTTCAGATGTCATTGCTTAGCTGAGCATAGTACCTCCAAAATATCTCTGAAATTGTAACATCTTTTATGTTTTTTTTTTTTAATTTTTAATATTTTATCTGTTTTTTATTTAAGGCTTCAATGGGCTGGAATCCCTCTGCAGCAGGCTTGACACTTTACTCTAAAGGAATCCATGGGAGTGGCACTGATTGTAAGTGTTGCCCTATTGGGAACAGCAAGCGGAGAAACTGTAATGGCTGATTTTTTTGCGCACAAGCTATGCAAATACCTACAAATGAGGGGTAAGTTCCGTACAGCTTGTCAAAGGGCAAAAGGAGGATTTTTTTTTTGAAAGAGTAGAGTCATTGATAAGGCAAACGCTTATTCTTTGGATATAACCCATTGCAGACGATGCACTACTATATGCTCACTCGCACTACGCGAATGCAGCAAGAGCTAAAATACAGAACCACCTCCACTATTTGACACTTTGGTGGAATAAATGGAAGATTGATGTGAATGAGAATAAAAGCGAATGCATGGTAATTACAAAAAAGTTTACAAATAACCAAATAAACATCCCCATTAAGGTAAACAACAACTCAATAACCACTAAAAAAACATTAAAATACCTAGGTATGACAATAGACCAAAGACTTTTCTTTAAACAACACATCACACAAGTATTGCATAGAGCCTATGCAGCAATGCATAGTCTCTATGCAATGCTCTCCCCCAAATCAACCCTTTCCCCGGAAAACAAAAGAATAATATACAGACAAATAATCAGACCAGTTATAACATACGCGGCTCCAATTTGGTGCAGTATCTCAGACACTCAAATGACACGACTTCAACGCTACTAGAACAAATTACTTAAATGCATTGCATCAGCAGACAGATACGAACGTATTGACAACTTACATCACATGACAAACATGGAAAGAATAGACGAATACATACAACAAATAGCCACAAAGTTTTACCAAAACCAAACAAATTAGTCTATTCTTACCAGACAATTAACTAATTTACGAATACAAGACGAAATAAAGCACAAACCACTATATTTGGAGACTGCCACTTTATTACAATGACTAAACCACCCCCAACATCCCCACTACCCCTACCCAAAACCTCCTAGAAAACCTGAAAATATAAGCAACATAACTAATTCAAATTAATAGTATGAAAGAGTAAATGTACAAATAAATATAAGCGTAATTGTAAATAATGAATGAATGAAACAAAGAATAATTAGAGACTGAAAGAAAGAGCAAATGAAACACCAGGGAAACTTGGTTTCCACTTTCGCCCGCTGCGATCCAGTACCTGCCAGAAATCAAACAGGCTTTTTCAGTAGAATTTTCCTGTAAAAACAAACAAAACATAATTATAATAGCTTAAACAAACATATAAGACTTAAGCTAATTAAAGCAAAACTAAGCCCAATGTCGTTTGTGAGGTCACACCGGTAAACGACCAAATATATAATTAAAATTATAATATTTACCACCCTAAGGAGCGACCATCCACTCCGGCCTCCCAGGCTAGTTTGTCATTTAAACCTGAACAAGGTCAATTAATGACATATATACATAAAATGAATTGTAAATAATATAAAAATGTAAATATTTAGTAATAATAAAAGCATTATAAAATTGGAATTGGATATAACCCGGAATGATAAGTTCTTTTCGAAAAGCCACTTCTTATACGTGAAAACTGTATTCCAAGATGGATCTGATTTGAGATATACAAAGAACGTAAAGGTGAAAAGGAGAATCAAATTTTTGGCTTAAAAGAAAAATTTAAGCTTTTCGGAAGTTGCAGCGGCTATGGATATAATATATGTCATTTAGAGTCTTGGGCGCTGGTAGGAGATGAAAATTGGCTGAAATTTTTGAGACCGCCAGCATGATTGTCTCTTCATGGCATTAAATTAAAGATTTTTTTAATGCTTCAATTTAAGATTAATTGAAGGTCCTGTGAAAGAGCATTATCCCGCACACTTACTTTTTAAGTCAGGTTTAGAGCCTGGCATAAAAAAAAGACAATAAAAAAGCAAAACTATAAAAGATTTGCTTGCAATTCTTAAAAATTATTCATATACAGTAAAGCGCAGAGTACTGCGAACATAGGACGATCCTAGACGATTTTGGATGTACCTAAAAACGCCGCACTCATTGCTTATCGATCAATAATTTTCCAGCAAATAATTCAATACGTTTAATTCTGAAATAGTTCTTTAGTATCGAACGCTCGACAGCAATAGTTGTACTGTGTCGATTATTTGCGACCAAAAAGTTTTTTTTTAATAATAGTTATTAATAATGGATGTTTACGAACTGGATATTTAATAATTTATTTCTAACCAGGCCGACTCCCACGATTTCCACTATTTACCGAGTGATTAAAAACTTTCTGACATTTGGTTGTTTAACTCCAAGAAAACATAAACATGATAGTGCCTCAGAAAAAAAGAACAAAAGGAAAATGAAGGAAATTATGGTAGTGGCAAGTGTTATTAAAAATCCTACAGTTTCCATTAATACAATTGCAGAACAGGTTGATTTGAGCAGAAGATCAGTGGAAAGAGTGCTGAAAAAAATTGATACCGATCCAAAGTAAGAAAAACCAATGAAATTTTCTCTGATGATCATTTTAGACGAAGGCAATTTTTTAAAACTGTAATGGAAATGAAAAATAACAATGAAAATTTTATAAGAAACATTGTTTTTACTGATGAATCGACATTTTCACTTTATGGTCTCACCCAACGATTTTTTTCTCTGAGGTCACGTAAAATCATAAATTTATGGTTTCCAGGAGAATAGGGCTAATAATCTACAAGAATTGCAATTACAAATTGGGAATTGGGAATTTAGGATTATTACCCTTAACATTCTAACATGTCAGAGGCGTTTTTATGACAATCTTGGTTATTGTTTGGCTCAAGAAGGGGGTTTATTTGATCATCTTTGATAACTTGAAAAAGTTTTTCTTTTTTTATTCTATGAATGCACATTAAATTATTTTCTTAAAAATATCTTCTACGTTCCATTAATTATTTGGGAAAATTATTTTATTTTATTAGGAAAAACTGTTTGGTTTTTAAGCAGCAAACTTTGCGGTCTCGTAAGCAACTAATTTTAAATTTATGACTGATAAGAAATCAGATCGAAGTCGGTTGACGCTAGCTAGCTCCTGATACTTGCCTATAAACACTGCATCCACTTACTGAAAATAAAAACGTAGTACACAACTAAACTGGGCAGATAAATTCTTCCGAATTTATCACCGCACTCCTCACCAGTCCTAACCAAAAATGCGCCACGTGAGAAAACGAGACGGAAGTTGAGATGCAAGCCACAAAATTATTATTGGTATTTTAGAATTGGGTACATCCAAAATTGTCCAGGAGCCTCCTATGTTCGCAGTACGGTGCGCTTTACTGTATATCCCATTTTGTTTGGGAGTTATCGCGCCAACAGAGGGACAGACACACATACAGTCTGGTACGGAAAAGGTATGTTTTTTGTGATTAAGAAAACCCCAAAACGTGAATATCTGCATAAACCTCGAAGTGTGATTATTTTACGATTAGAATACGTACCTTATAGCGAGAAAAATAAAAAAAAAACTATTATTTAAAGTAGTTCCTGTTTCCGTTTCCAACCGATGGCTCACCGACAGTTCCATACACGTATTGAGAAAGACGTTATGAGCTGTATAATTAGCACTGTAATTTCACTTGCTTTCTACAATTGATAACACAAGTGATTCATCGGATGGAAACAGCAAATTAACTTAAAAATGTATTAGAATCATCTGCGATCTATAGGATTTGATATATTCTAGCGTCATACCTTGTTATGAACGAATTTGTGTTGTATAAAATAAAACTAAAAATACCCACTGTACTTTTTTTTGAAAAGAAGTTGTAACATGAACAAATATAAATTTAGTAAATAATACTTTTTTATATATTGTCCATTTTTTATGTATCTAAATAATTTCTTCAGAAAGTGATTTTAAGATTAGTAATAATCACGATTTACTATTCAGGGAGAAATAAATCTGACGTTTGTCACTGGGATTTGGTAACAACGAAGTTTAAATTATGAAAACGTTAATGAATTTCAGGGCTCAGTTACGTCGTATTTGAAATCTTATGAAATTTCAAATTTATCCAAAAATATGTAACTTAAAATTATATAATTTTTATTTTTTGTTTTGAACTAATATGATATAAAAGTCATGTTCTTGTAACATTTTTGTAAAAATTACATTACTGAGATCAGATATTAGGTGTAAGAAACATCCACAACTGCCACTGATTTATTTTAAATACAAGGTATTTTTTGCCATTTTTTGAATACTGTCTCGTTTCAAAAAGACAGTATCACTTTTAACCTTCCAGAAGTAAGTAAAAACAATATTTTTATAATTTCAACTAACCTTGCACTAAAAGGCAAAACTTTGCCCTTGCTTTTGAAATTATCCCCTTTAATAGTAAAATTCTATTCTACAGGAACATAATATGTTCAGAGTCTCCTTTAAAATCGACCACATTCAATACCAACATCACTTAATTTAGAGTAAATGCTGGCCTTTGTAATACTAAATAGTCAAAAATCAGCTGAAACACCTCTTAAAGGCAAATAGAAAAGAACGGATCATTATTATATATACAAATACATCATAATTAAAGGTATATTTATAAACTTTTAAATGATTAATGTATGTAAATGACGTTATTCCAATACCTAATCCTTTAAAGATTAAAATAAATTAGAATTATATTAATATATTGCCAGACTTTTAGATTTTTTTAGTGGGTATCACAGCTTTGAAATTAATTACGTATAGTTTTTTAAATAAAAAACGAAATTTTACTAAAACCGATTACATATATATTATGTATTGTTTTTATATCTGTAAAAAAATAAATCACATTTTTTAAGTGGTATTTTATAATTTCCAATATGCTGTTTCGTAACACTTCGTATAAAAACACGGATCTTTGTTTTTCACCTTTTTATTAGCAATCAGGTTCAAAAACGTTTCTATAGTAACACCAATGCAACGTAACTATGCTAACTATTTAGTCGTCAGTGTCATTAACTAAACCGTTCGAAAGTCGATTTAATAATGACTCGCGTGAAGCCTCCTATCGCCTTTTATAGTATTGCAGATTAAAAAAATGGAAAATTCTTAAATTATCTGAAATAATTCTGTTAACACAGGATGCAAGAAAAGTGCAAAATGGATGACTCCAGCGCTCCCAGCACACTTTACAGTGGCCGTAGAAATGGGGAAAAACTAAGGTTAGATACAGAAATATTATTTATTTTCTATACAGGGTGATTGGTAAGTAGAGGCGAAAAATGAAGACCAGAAATTCTGAATCGAAAACCAAAAATACTTTTTTGGGAAATCCCTTCGTTTCCTAGATATTTCACTATAAAGTTTTGCAAAGAAAAAATTTTAAATCACATTATGGGTGTCGCTAATCTTAGTTGGCCCTTTTAAACTATTACATCATATGAAATTAGGTTTATATATTATATAAGCAATATCACCATATTCTTCGTTAGTTAACTTCATTTTATTTTGATTTTTCCAATAACGTATTGACAAGTGTCTATCTTTTGACAAAGGTCAAACTTGATTTCATATAACGTAATAGTTAAAAAGCGCCAACTAAGATTAGCGACACCCACAATGTGATTTAATTTTTTTGGTTAAACTTTATACTGAAATATCTTGTAAACGAAGGAAAATTTTCAAAAAAAGTATTCTTGGTTTTTGATTCAGAATTAAAAAATTAATTCGAGTTTTCATTTTTCGCCTCTACTTACCAATCACCCTGTATACAGCAAAATTTAAAAACTGGACACGTGTTTAATTTTAAAGGACATTTAGATGGGAAAAAATTTTATACACTTTTCAAAGTTTGTAGCTGCCGTCTGATCTGGCTTTATTTGATCACTGATATTTTGTATATGTATAAATATATATTTTAAAAAATCATGACATTTACACATACTAAAAAAATTATTAAATTAGGCAATGCATATCTAGTACGTTAAGTCAATATTTTCAGTGTTCGTAAAGTCTCATGAGGTGTTGCGTGTCTAAAACTTAGGTTTTAAGGAATCTTTCAGAGGGAATGAAATTTGCCTTCATTGATATTTTATATTTTAAAAATGATTATAAATAATTTTAATATAAGAA
>JAHBCN010004148.1:0-66954 GCA_019359885.1 Listronotus oregonensis | reverse complement strand
AATCACTACCCAGCCCTTTTCGGGAAATAAAACAATGGCTTTTATTTTTTTGGGGTAACATATTATATTATAAGATGCCTTTTTTGGATAAATATAACATGTGGCCATCATTTCCCCTTTGACCAGAAACGAAAAAAAATTTTTTGGATTTTTTTATTGGAAACCCTGTTTTTTTTTCCCCGAATTTGGATTCGGGATCATTTCTTATATAATATCTTTTTATATCCATACCTTCTCTCTTGTTTTTGAGAAAATGGCGATTAAAGATGCCCAAACTACCGCACATTATGCATTTTTTTTGGGGAAAACAAATAAATTTTAAAAAAAATGTATTATGTTTAATTTAATTCATTCTAAAGACTCTATCTATGCAGATAAAAATTTTAAAACTACCGGCTTTCCCGGAAGTGCGGGAAAAAAATTTGACTTTTCAATGTAATAATAAGTAACTAAAAGTTATTTAAAAAATTTTAATGCAACCCCCTGTATTTTTTTTAAAGGGGGATTCTAGTTTTTTTTCCCCTGATAAAAAATTTTATTTTTCCTATAGCTATCCTTGTTAGTTTTTGAGAAATGGGCGTTTTGAAATGTTCAAACGACCGCACAGGGGCTTTAGGAAGAATTAAATTAAGCATAATAAAATAACATTTATTTGTTTTCCCAAAAAACTGCAAAAATTTTTCTTAAAAAAACAAGCAAAAATAGGATAGGAAAAAACTAGTTTTTATATTGGGAATGACCCCCAAAAAATTTCCCAAAAAAAATGCAGGATATTCCTTTTAAAAAATCAAAGTTATGTCTTTTTGGTTGGAAGTGACAAAAAACATGTTATTATCAAAATCGGCATCTTATAATATAATATTCTTTTAAAAAATTTTAAACCATATGTTTTTTTTCCCAAAAAAAAAGAGCGGGGTAGTGATTTTTTGAACCGGTTATATATATATATATATATATATATATATATATATATATATATATATATATATATATATATATATATATATATATATATATATATATATATATATATATATATATATAAAAATATAAAAAAAAAAAATAAAAGAAAAAAAAAAAAAACATATTTTACAAAGTTTCACGCTGTTGAGGTCAAGAAAGTGTCAATCTTCTTAAAATTCCGTTTTTTCTGGTCATCTAAAAAAAAAAAAAAATGATAGGTTCTTTATTAGTTCAAATATCATTGTGGCAGAAACTAGAAAAAAATGTAAAAAAAATCGGCGGTTTTTCAAAAAAAGGTTTTTTAATTTTTCCGAATTTTTAAAAATGGTAAAAATTAAAAATATCCATTTTGGTTTGCTCGTGCCATATAGGGACATATAAATAAATAAAAAAAATTATGCAAACTTTCAAAAAAAATGGGTCAATTGGAACTTTATTGTACCGAACAAAAACTTTAGCTATAACTTTTAAAATAACTTGAATTTGGAAAAATCATTTTAAGAAGATATTCTTAAATATTTAAACCGTCAAAATATGCAAAAAATATGTTTTTTTTTTCCCTTTCTAGACCAAAATACCCCCTTAAATCTTTTTTAAAAAAAAAAAAAATATTTAAAATAAATTTAAAAAGAATTTAGACACGAGTCTGCCATTAACTTAGGCTGTTAGAAAATTTTGATGATTTTAATAATAATTTTGTTTTGTTAACAGTATTCAGTTAAAATAAAATTTTAATTATTTTAAAAATATATGTTAAACAATTATTCGCGCAATACAAATTAACCAGATAAAACAAACTGAAAGCTCACAATGTTTAAACGATTATTTTGCCTAATTTATTTTAAATAATTTAGTTAAACATTTAGCTGTTAAATATTCATTTTTCGTGTGGGTACGGGTTTACTTTGCAATGTTTGGAATTTATAAAATTAAAATAACAAACAATTATAAAGTGTTTACCTAGGTGTTTGATCAATTTTAACAACAAAATATAAAAATTTGTATACAAAAATTGGACAAACAGACAAACATCAAAACTCAATTTCAAGTCAATGGTCTGTTTCAGTTTTGTAAAACTTAGAGAAATCCAAACACGGTACACAGACTTGGTGTCCTTTGGAAATTTGAACAAACTTTGTTCTCCCTCTTTGAAGAATCACTTCTTGAATTACTAAAATGATCAAACTTAGATTTAAAAATTCAAATTTGGGCCTTTTCCTAACTGATGAGACCCCAAAAGTCCCCCAAACGTACTGGGGTCTTGGGACTGTAAAAGTTAGAAATTTCGCCGGCTGAGGAAAGACAAGAAAAGGCAGAATTCGCTAAAGCCAGATTTGACGTGCGTTTGCTTCCAAATTCAGTTTAACCTACGTCTTTGCAAAGCGAAAAATACTCTTGCCATACGTGTAAACGCAAATGGGGAAATAAGTTTTGTGCTAACTTGAGATATTTTTTTTGGGGGGTTTTTTTTTTTTATTGGTCATCTTTTTAGTCCCAGACATGTAGAATTAGTAGATTTTCTTCTGGATGAAAAAACCCCAGAAAGATAAAAAACACACAAAATTTTTAAACAGATGAGCTACAGCTAAGGGTTTCGGGACGAATCTGACTTCCTTTGTATTTTCTTTACTTTCAGCAAGTTTAAATCTAAAATTAGGTTTCTTAATAAAGATAATTAATGAACCTTTGGTTGTTTGGGTTTTTATTTAAGTGTATTGTTTAAAAATTTAGTTTTATTTTATTTTTAGCAATTTGTATTGTTAATATAATTTAATGGAAACAATAAATGTTTTATAACAATTAGACATTACTACTATTTTAAAAACAATCAAAAAAGAAAACTAGCAAACACACAATTTTAATTAGTATTTTTTTATGTTTTTTTTGTCTAGCAGTAATGCCCAATAGAATGCTACAGTATTTCAAGAAACAATTGCAGTAGTACATGCTGCAAAATGGACTCAGACAGTCAGCCATTTGGGGAATCAGCTTTAAGCTGTTTAATTATTAAAAAAACTGCACTAGAGAAAATTGGACTGTACAAAAATCTGACTGTAGCCTGAAAGCCAGGCCCAAAAAAGCTCCCATATGACATTGTAGGTTAAAAAAGCAGAAAGATTGAGTCTAACAGAATACAACCTAGACCGGTTCTGCTAGGGAGCTTTATAAGGCTCAGAAGAAAAAGCTAAAACCTAAACCATAAAAAAGGAGGACGCTGGGAAAGACCATTTAATGACGGGGAAGTTCAGAGGTAGACGTTTATTTGTATAAGGTCTGTGTTTTTTGGGAACTTAAACAATGTGGCAGAACTAAGGTTAAATGGGCTTTCAGAAACATGGTCCCCGTATTTAGGCTTCATAGAAAGTTTCGGAGCTGTCATAAGGATTAAAAATTAATCAAAGCCTTTTAACTTGTAAAAAAACCTTTGTTAAATTCCAAACAAGGAAGCTGAAAAAAATTTTTTGAAAATTTAACATACCTTTTTCCTTTTTGGGGCGACGGAGTTTTGAAGGGAAATTTTTCTTTTTTCCCCACCCGTAGATACAGGTGATAACTTAGAAGTTGACGCTTCGGCAAACCTGAACATATATTTATATATATTTTTTATATATTACATTCCTCAATGTAAACATCTTATAACAAAGGGTAAATCATGTGTGATTTCTGTGGCTGTAATAAAAGATTACAAATAAATAAGTTTTACCCTTTTTCTCATTATTTAAAGCCAAATATATAAAATTTTAAAAACCTAATTGGTTATTTTAAAGTTTTAAAAAAAATAAAAATTTTCGTTCTACAACATTTAAGATCTGCAGCAAAAAGAGGTGTCATCATTTAAAGGGAAATATTGTTTTCTTTTACTTTTATAACCCTAAGTAATGTTTTTGTTACTCTGATTGATAATTTTTTAATATATTTAACCATACATACATGGATACAACAATACTTTGAGATTACTACATTTTATTTCGAACTTTAACCTCTGATGTCAAAGAAAAACATATAAAAAAAGAAGTATTTTACCTGACTTTTTGGGAGTTTGAATTTTCGGTGCTGTTATTGTACGAGAGGAATCAGGGGAGTAATTATGGACCAATGGTGGGTTTTCTGGAGTTACAATTTCAGGCGCTGTTATTGTAGCTGATGAATCAGGGGAAGATTTTTCTGACTTATCATTTTCCCCATTAATAGTACAATTTGTTCCATAGTACTACTAAAAATTAAAATAATAATAATAAAAGTAATATTCACACAAAACAGGTTTCCGAAAAAAATAATACAAAGATTGCTTTTGGGGCCCAAAAACACATTGATGAAAGGGAAAAACCAACCCAGATAAAAAAAATTGCTTTGTGCTATTATTTATGTGGTTTTTTACCAAAACTAAATTTAAGATACAGACTGTAAAAATTTAATTATTGTACTTTAAACCTAAAAAAATAAAGTAAAAAGGGATTACATACCTAAGTGAAAAAGCACCCTCCTCATCTTTTATTTTAAATTAGAAAAAAACGTTGGTTATCTGAAAAAGACCTGTATGGACAAAGTAATATAAAATAAAAACATGTACCCCCTAGCAGCTTTTTATCAAACTTTTTATAAAAATTCTAAAAAACATGATAAAACAAAATAAATAATAGTATACAGGGTGATTATGAGAAAATATTTTAATGATTAATTATATAAGCATAAAGTTCTAATAAACATACAATTAGCATTTCAGGTATTTATGGTTACCGGTTTTCATTTTCTAATTTAAATTGCAAAATTTTACAAATAAATAGAATTAATCCTTTTTTTACTAAAATTAAATATGATTTTGCTGGCTATTGAAATATATAAAAATGTGCTTTTAAAAAAGATATTACATAAAATTTATGGATGGCTATGTCACCTTTTTTTTAAAATAAGAGGGGGTAACTATAATTACTCAGTCCTTATTAGATAATTTTAAAAAATATAAAAAAGGATAAACCATTCATCAAAGATCTAACTTTTGTTTATAAATAATTAATTTTTTTTTTTTTTTTTACAAAACACTGAACCTAGAAAGTTTGATAAATTTACTTAAGCTTTCGCGGCCAGTGTTTTAAAATAAAATTTTTATTCAGACTTAAAGGCCGTAGTTAAATTCCTTCCGACGTTTCCTAAAAAACAGGGGCAAGTTTCTTCTAAGGCTCTTCCATCTCCAATGCTACTTGCAGACCACTCATGAACGCCAGGAAAAATTCCTGCATAAACAAAACACTATTGGCAATTTATTTGTCTTTTTTCAAGTGTAGGAAAATGTTTTATAGCTTATTTCTGCACATGCTTCTAATCTTAGTTTAGTTAATTAGTCTGTTTATAATGGAATATATAACAAGTTTATTTAAACAAAAAATTACCAAACCGCTTCCCCTGTAGATGCTGCATCAACTTCTTTGATTTTTGTAAGGTTTCTGGTACAAGGTAACTGAAAATATTAAAAGTAAAATAAAAATAAAAACTGAAATATTTAAATGTCATTATGGTTAATTATAAATTACCAACAAATCAGTTTTTATTATTATATTAATGTTGGATAGTTCAGGCTGTATACCAAAAAGATTATTTTTTAACTCTTTACGTACTTTAAAGCAAAATTCCCGATAAGGCACACTGTATACGCATGCCATGAAAATTTTTATAACAGGGCTAGGCCTCTAATGCTAAATTAAGCTTAACTATTTAAGGGTAAATAAAACAATAGCAAAGTATTTTTCACATACCGTTTAGGTTTTGCATTTTGGGTAAGGTATGTTCGGTAGCCCTTTCAATCTCTTTTCACATAAACCTTTGCTTCAAAATGGTCTGAGCAGATGTACATGTTTTCTGGCAAAATATTTATTGTAATACCCAAATGTCGTAACCAAACCTCTCGTTCTGTGATGTGGAGTGGCCATCTAAAATATATACATAAATACCTTAGCATTACAGAACTTACTAATTTTACTTACTACACCTTTGTATTTATCTTATTGTATTGCTGCACTTCATAAAGAATAATTGAACTGAGAAAAAAATAAAACTGTATCATGCCAACTTATAGAAATTTAAAACAATATCGAAGCAAAGAAAAAATTTTGCCAGCATTAATTTTTGGTTGGCATAAGCACTATTTCTTATATGCATTATAGATATGTATCCTGTTTTCACATTTGAATTTTCTATTAAAACTTTGGGCATAAAGATTGTTTTCTTTAGATTTCATATTTTAAATAGTTTGTATATAATTCTGATTAGTACCCTTTAGCAATATTTTTTAAAACCCCAATTGGTTCCCTTTTTTTTTTTTTTTTAAACTTGTTTAAACAAAGATTTAAGTTGTTTTTATTGTTTTTTGGTTACAAGTGAGTTCAATTTGTAAATATTATGCTACTGAAGTGTGTTCACATTTAAAAAATTTCTTAGTGCTTCTAATAATATTTATATTTCTAAAGACTTTTATGATGGTTATGTATTACTTTTATTACAAAATGTGTATACTTACTGAAAAAATGACCTTTTTATGTCTTTACGAAAGAAAACTCCACATACACTACACTTTTTAGTCATGATGAAATAAATCAAACACTTTTTGGCCGTAAAATTTACAAAAAAACAGTAAAAGTCAGTAAAATACGCAATCAAATACGCGGCGTGTAAACAAAACGAATATAAATAATCACAAAACACGAAAGAACAAAGAACACAGGTTAGTGAGGTTAGGTCATCTTGATTCGGGAGGCCCGATTCTGTAAGCAATTTTTTTGACTTTCCCTTTTTCTTTATCTCTTTCAAGACAGTGACAAACTTATGAGTTACCTTTAAGGGCAACAAGGACATGTAATCCCTATTTTGACATTCTTTTTCCTTATATTTTTACAAAATCCCAGCCCTGGACAAAACACCGCTGAGTGATCCAATGTTGCCAGTTCAGTCTGTATACAACCATTGTTTACAAAAACCCATCCCGTCTCCCGCAAAGGGTCATGTTAATGCCAAACAAAGTTTGTTTACTTTAATTTTAGCCCTTGAGTTCGTTGGTCGAAACCATCTGGCGTTCGCACAAAACTAATTTCCCCATTGGTGTTTGCACCTATGGCAAGAGTATTTTTCGCTTTATAAAGACGAAGGTTTAATCGAATTGGGGGCAAACTGACGTCGAATTTAACTTTTGCGAATTCTAATTTTCCGTTGATCTTTTCGTCAGCGCGGTGAAACTCCACCTTTATAGGTTTGTTCTCACAAAAAAACTATAACAGTTTGTGACAGTTTTCAAACCGACGTGAATGCGCATGTCCATTTCTTTATCGGTTTCCAAAAAACCCGTTGTGTGAACAGTTGACAGATAAAAAAAGATCAACGGTTAACTTCAGGTTCGTTTTTGACATGAATTTTGTTTTGGTTTTGAAATGGATAACCATATAAATTCATTTTTTGTTAAATTGAGAAACAATCATTCCAAAAAAAAAATTTTTTCGGCCTGATCCTTTGCTCTACAAGATTTTTAGAGTCCGAGTCCGTTTCTGTAACGAAAAAATCCGAATTATCCGAAAAATTACCCAAACATTTTTTTTTGTCTTGTCTTTTAATACCAATAAAATAGATAATAGTTTTTTTAAATAAACTTTGCACTACTAGCAAAAAATAAGGTAAAAAATACTTTACTGAGTTCCTTTCGCATGCTTCCCCATAATTTATTTTTAATGGATCCGTAAACTCTCCTGACAGTTTGAAAAACCCTCAGCAAAACCTGTGAGAACAACACCCAAGTGTTTTCAAACAATCCAAAAACTTTTGTGTGAACGCGGACAGTTGATTGCGCCGACTCCTGACAGTTTCTGACTGTTTCTGACTTCGTGAGAACAAAAACCCATACAGTACCAAGCTTTCGACCTATAGAGGTCTTATCAGTTAGACAAAGAAGCCTAAAAGCTGGTAATTTTCTCTAAGTTTGATAAAATAAAAAGATTACGTTTTAAATTATATTTAATAAACCCTTTTTAAAACTGCAACAACTATTTTTTTAATACAAAATAATATGTATATATTTTTAAATATCATACCCACAAATTTTTTTGTCAACAATTACATGATACATTTTTATTGTTTCTTATTGATTCTTAATATGTTACACTTTGTTTATTTGTAGTGATAAAAAGAATAAAAATTTATATTTTTATTACCTATGCAATTATGTTGTTATGATTTGCACCCTAATTTTTGCTGTAGAATTTAAAATTAACTGTGTAATTGTTTTTTTTTTATATGAATTGTCTTCTTTATATTTCTTTTTCATATTTGGTTTTGTTATTTAGTTTTTACGTACTCCTAATTATAATATTTATTCCAAAAAGGCAAAATAGTTAACTAAAGTTGTTTTGCTTAATTGCATTTAATAAAAAAGAAGATTGGGTTAGAGAATGGACGAAACACACCGCACCTTGTAAAAAAAAGAAAGGTCTACGTTTTATGGACAATTACAGCAAAAACTTTATTTATCTGGTGTGTAATAGGGTTAGTAAGCCTCTGCACTTAAAGCTGGATAACAAGTTAAACTTTCTGGTAGACGTCCGTAGACTTAAGCCCAAAAAAGGTAATAAAAATGTTAAGGCCCTTAATTTTGTCACCATACCTTAATAAAAGCATTTTTGCTGCAGGAATAAGGGCAACACTGGTATCTACTTAAGTATAATTTTGACCAATTAAATTCAATAAAGAAATTCTTACTAAACAATTAAACAAATAAACAAAACAAAAAAGAGGGTTAAATCAAAATACAGAGTGTCATTATAAAAAATATTTAATTTTAAATATTATAAATTATGTTACTTTTAAAAAGTCACTTACCTATGTTTAATTTTTAATATATTTTTTAATTTTTTAAAACTTAAAAAATTTATGTTTCAAACACCCGTATTTTGGCATTTAAGTGACATCCCTAACAGCATATTTTAAAAAAGCTAAGGTGGTTTTTAACCACTTTTTCCAAGATGGTTTAAATTATTATTTAATTTACAAGGATTTTTGATTTTGTCCAGTACCAGAATAACGAAGCGAAAGACAACAATTATTTAAAAAATGTATCTTCAAAATTTTGTGTATGCTTACACGCCAAGCAGTTTCCAGTCTAGAACCAGACGTAAAATATTTGACGTGGTAGCTCAATGGTGCTGTAAAATTTTTGTTTTTAAAAGAATGAAAAATTATGTAATTTTATTAAACTTATTATATTTTAGTAAAAATAACTATAGTAGCAAAATTATTTTGTGAGATTGTATAACACGATCTGCTGTTAGTCCGAGAGCTGGTGACCAATTTTGAGTAGGTTCTTGAGGTACTTTGAAAATTTGTATAATGGACCTTGATTGAGCCCTAAACATAGAGGTCAAGGTCTGGCTAAAGGGTAACGGGTCCTTCAAGGACAATAATACAAATTTTAAAAGTGCCTTAAAAACTTACTCAAAATTGTTTAACAGCTCTCCTACTAGGTATCGAATCTGGTAATTAACAAAATATTTAAATTATTTATATTTTCGGCAACTACCCGTAGCTTAAAAACAATGACGTAACGCAAGTATGTTTTAAAAATTAATATAAACAATTTTAAAAATAATTTTACTCCAAAAAATTACTTTATACGATATAGTACAGTCAATTTGTCGATTTTTGAGGAAAAAAATTCAGAAAGTGATTTTTTGAGGGATTGCTTGGGTACCCACCGATATGTCAAAACCAAGTTTTCGTATTGTTTTGAGTTGCGGAAGGGGGTAAAAACTCAATTTTTTGGGATCGCGTTTATCTCACAAACGGTGCATCTGACAAAAAATTTTACTGAATAAAAAATTTTTGGTCGATGGTGTAGGATGTAAAATGTAGACATCATTTTTCATCATTCATCAAAAAAATCATTTTTTCGATTTTTCACCGAAATTTTTTTTTCTTACTGTCGCTAAAATTTAAAAGTTGTAGATTATGAGATTTGCTACAATTTTGGTCCAACCACCTTTTATCTAACACTAACCGTTGAGGAGTTATGACGCCATGACATTACAAAATATTTAAATGAATCAACAAAAATCGTAAAACTTGGTACGAAGCATCCGAAAAAAGAAAAAAGCAAAATAGCTTACCTTAATGAACCGACCAAAATACCGAAAATGGTGGGGGGGAATTTTCTTTCAGTGTATGCATCTGGCAAGCAGTAAGTCTGTCAAAAAAATTTTCTGAACGAAGAATGCTGGGCGTATCAAAATTTATTATCAATGGTATCGGTTCAATGATGCTTTTATGAAAAATATGGACAGCAGGTGGCGCTGAAGGCATCAAAAAATTTTATCCGCTTTTTCACCGAGAATTTTTTTTTATTTCACCGTGGCTTTAAAGTAAAAATTGTAGAAATTTAAATTTGAATCAATTCTGTTTTAAAATGTTTTTGTTACACTTACCGTTTTGAAGCTGCAACGCCATGAAATTATAAAATATTGAAATAAATTAACAAAAATTCTAAAAATTTATTTGAAGTGTTGAAAATGCTTTAGAACACTCTTATCTTCGCCAAGGTCAAGAAATTGTAGATAATTATGTTCCAATCATGTTCGACATTGGTGCTGCAGGTAAGGAGAAAATGAGATTCGTTGATATATCAGTATTAAATGGAGTTAACGTTTATTACAAAAGAAATTCAAATCCAAACATACAAAAGAAGTAAAAAATTTGTTTGATCTTTCTTTTTCTGGCACACTCTACTTTCGACTCCTCTTTTTAGAAGGTTGTTCATCAGATTGTGAAGGTGTGCATACCTCGTCCATGTGTGGAGTAATTGCGTCAATCATCAAGTTGTACTTGGCAACTTGCGAAGGGAACTCTAGGTCAATATCACACGCAACATCCTCCTCATCGTTGGCGACATGGGCATTGTTACAATTTTCTTCACCACAGTTTTGCAAAGTAGACCCGCCTTTCGGCATCCGCAAGTCGCATTGCAACCATTTATTTTATAGCTACAAGTTATTTGTTTCATTAGTTTTTCCGGTACAGGATCCAACTTAGTAGTCAAGGGCTCAAGTCCTCGCGCGGTTTTCTTCCAACCCCAGTTAGTGGGCTCCAAGTCTTTTCCGAGCCAGGATTGTACTTGAAAGTAAGTTCTTCGACTGTGGAAATTTGCCGCATCTGAAGAAGGCGGTAGAAGACATAGGTTCACTTTTTTTTGTTTTAGCTTTTTTTACAAATGTCTTGTACCGAAGTTTGTCAAGGGAATCTTTGCAAACAAAACCGCCGTATATGGCCACAAATGTTGCTTGTCCTGCTTCTTCGATAGATTGTGGATGGCACCCTGGTTTGTTAAAGGTCTTAGTTTGCAATTGTCAACTTTCGCTGACCTTGAGCAATGACACCAGTTCTTGTTTTCCCCGGGAATGAAAAGCTGAATGGGTATCACAACCAGTGAAGGCGTGAATGAAGGGAATGTGAGATGTTACACCCTTGGTTTTGAACCAAAAGCAATACCAAAAGATCTATATCTTCGCCAACAATTTTAGCAAAGTCATGTTTGGAAGATTTTTGAAGGGCTGTAGTAACAATTAAACGGTCCGCATCTTCGAAGACTTGTTTAACTTCGTAGTCCACTGCCTCAAGTTCTGCTCTTAGAATGTTGATAAAGCGGTCTTTGTTGTAGATGTTTGATAAAGACGTTTTCTGTTCCACAGTTATTAGTGTGGTTCTGTCAAAATCGATTAAAGGAGAGAAGTACTTAAGGTAGCGTCGCTCTCTTTCATTACCTTTTGTACCAACGTTAATGCAATGGGACGAATACCCATCAATCCCGCTAGGCTTGCTTACAATGAAAATTTCACAAGGCCACTTTTGACGCTTCATAACTCCGCAACGGTTAGTGTTAGAAAAAAGGTGGTTTGACCGAAATTGTAGCAAATTTCATGATCTACAACTTTTAAATTTTAGCGACAGTAAAAAAATATTTTTCGGTGAAAAATCGAAAAAATGATTTTTTGGTACCTTCAGCGCCAAATACTGTCTATATTTTACATCCTACACCATCGACCCAATAAGATGATTTTTTCCGCAACTCAAAACAATACTAAAACTTGGTTTTGGCATATCGGTGGGTACCCAAGCAATTCCTCAAAATATGATCGCTTTCTGAAATTTTTTCAGCAAAAGCCATTTTTTTGCGACATATTGACTGTATCAATAATGCTTTAATAGTTATGTTCCTAACAAGTGCGCAAAGTGATATTCTTAGGCACACGACAGCAAAATTCACTTTGCGCATGCATTAGGAACAATATTTTTACTATGGGCCTTAGAAAACGACATAAATAAAACAATAAATATTTTTTAGGATTCTTTAACGAAATCTAAAAGAACTATATATTTTTTTGGGAAGTGATAATAATATTATTTTTTTTTATATTTATACAAAAGAACAATTATTGGCATTTTGCAATTTGAATAAAAATGATCATTTAATTTAATATAGTGTACCGCTTATAGCAGAGTTTATTGTACAGTTTGATAAAGGTTAACTTAACAAATAGGATTGTTTGTTCATGTCTAATATTTAATGAGCGATATTCTATTTTGATATTAAATTTGTATTTTTTTTCTTTTTTTGTAAACTAAAATTATAAAAATTATAAAGATACTTAGACAAGAGTGAATAATCTAAAACTTTTGATATTAAAGTAGTTTTGATTAGTTCTGGTTAGTTCACTCAGTGTGGAAAAGTCGTACTTTGCGCACGTAAAGTTTAACTCTGCGAACGCTTATTGAATTTATTTTTCAGCAAAGAGATACTCTAATTAAAAACTCGTTAATTTCGGCCCTAATTAAATAACAGCAAAGGTTAAAATACAGAAAATAATAGTGGTTATTTAGAAAGTGCCAGTCTCAATGACGAGGGACAGATGCTGCAAATTTGTAGCCCATTCGGGGAGCTTGTTTCGAATTCATTAGTGATTGTTTGACGTTTAGTGGACCGTGAGATCCTCAAGAGTGACAACAGGATAAAGGAGATTGGATAAACTTCAATTGTGTGTCAGTATTGAATGCCGATTTATTTTAATATTGTCCCTCTAGATTAAAGTGAATTAATTACCCAATTTTTACGGCATAATCTTTGTTTAGTAAGTTGATGTTTAAATACCAAACGTAGCAAAAAGATATAGTGGAGAAAATACATTTTATTTTGTTTAACTCTTTTAACATAAATGTTTTTGCTAAGTGATAAAGTAATTTTAAAAATACTCAGTTATAGTCCAGGCAGTCAAGCTTAAAATAGTGTCATACCTCCGAATTTTTATATATGCCCCGATTTTCTTGAAAATTTGGAATTAAGCTTGGTGTGCAAATTTATTTATGTAGGATAAATATCCGAACGTATTGTACAATATAAAATTGGTGTATTTTAAAATATCAACCCTTTAGAATCTTTAAATACTACCCTTTTGATGAAAATAATATAGAAAGTTAGTTGACCTATATTTTCGACTGTTATAACTATTGCTCGAAATTTGGTTCTCAGGGCAATACTAACCCTATGGGCTATTTGTGCTACAGCCCAGGGGCGCCGTAACTTAACGGGTGCTACGAACGTAAATATAAGTAATTTTTAAGTATGCCTAAATCTCCATATATTAATTAATAAATTCGGAAAAAAGATGAACGCACACCCCGAGTAAGACCGCTGAGTTTGGTCCCGTTCGTGGCTCGCCCTCTCACTTTTCATGCCTATTAGATATGAGCTTATTGGTGATTTTTAAGTTATCGATATATCGGTTACGGTGACTTATAAGTCGCCGCTTTTTTTAACGGCGACTTAGGTCGCTGTTTAACCCAAAAATGGTTATTATTAAAATTAATAGGGTATTATCTTGGGTTAATTCGATAGTAAAAGCTAATAAATGTGACAAAAGTTGTTATTAAAAATAAAGTTAATACATTTTAGAGGTTGCTATTTTATAATAAATTACAAATTACATTATTACAAAAAGCCTAAAAATACCAATATTTTTATTTAACATAATAAAGAGGAAAAAATCGGAACAAAAAAACAAATTAACCAATCAAAAAAAAGCTGGAAAAAAATTCTGTAATTATTTGTCCTGCCTTTGAAAAAAGTCGTTCACATGAAACCGAGATAGCTAAGGCACGAAACTTATCCCGGAAAATCTTGCTCAAGATGGGCCAGATATACCCAAAACATCCTGTATATTAGATCCATAAAAGTGGTAAAACCCCCTTGTTTTAGCATCAAATTTTAAAAAATCCCGTCTATATTCTGAATCTCCAACTTTTTGATGATTTTTCTAATACCCTGTATAATGTGTAAGCAAGCCTAATATATTTAACTTCTTAAACACACTGTATAACATTTATAATTAAAAAAATAAAATATTCATGTTTGCCAAAACACATATAAAATCCAGCATTAATCTACAACTTTGTAATACCCTGTATAATGTAATAAAAGGGCCAACTTATTTACCCTTTTACACACACTGTATAATTGCTAACCGTATTTGCGAAAAAATCCTCGCAAAATATCATACATCCTGTATAATACTAAATTCTCCCCACTTTTGCTAAAAAAGCATGACACTTAAAAAATCCTCGTTTATTAAAATACCCTGTATAATATATAAAATACACTTATTTATTTACTTTTTTAAATAATTGGTAGCATGTTTTCCACTCTTCTTGTGTTAATATCGGTAAATCTTTATCTATTACAGCAATAGTACTTTTGATATATTCTTCTAAATCGACGAACCGTTTTAACATATAGAAAGTGGAATTCCATATAGTCGCAACATCTTGCAGAAGCTTAAACTGTTCTTTTCCTGAATTACTTTAATTGGTGCTTCGTTTAAAGTGACTTACAATGACTTTTATTTTTGAAATCAACGAATTTATTTATTTCGGCGCTGACAGTTAATCCATCTGTACCTACTAAATTTAATAAATGTGCAAAGCACCCAAAAAGTTTGCATCCAAGTTTTTTTGTGATGGTACCTTTGATAGTGGCGGCATTATCAGACACTGCAAGTGTAATTTTATTCCAGTCTGTGACAATTTGGCTCAAAGCCTCTGCTAAATTAAGGCTTATTACAATATTTTTATTATTATAAATTCTTATTATTTTATTTTTGTTTTGTATTATACACACAACATCAAAAGTCTTGGACCCTACCGGTATTCTGTAATTATTTCTTTTTTTTAATAAAATAGTAAATGTTTTTTAAAGTATGTTTATTTGTAAAGATATTTTTGCCAATAACAATATTTTTAAAAAATTTAAACAATTATTTAAACAACATAAGAAATAAATATTGCATTTCTTAAGTTAATTCATTACAAAAAAAAATGACAAAACATTTTTTCTGTCCAAGATGAACATCAATCAATAGTCAGTATGACCTCCTCTGTTTCTCAGTAGCATATTGACACGAGTATGCATTGAAACAATCAAGCGGTTGATCGTTTCTTGAGGAATATTGTTCCATTCCTCTTCTGCCGCTGCAACTAACTCTTCCGCATTTTGGTGTGAGTTAATGCGGTTGTGAACCGCTCTAGAGACAAAATGGGACATGTTTTTAATTGGATTCATATTCGGCGAGTTAGCTGGCCAGTCTAGTCGGCTGATATGTCCTTGTTCAAGTGTCTCATGAACCGTTCTTGCGCGATGTGGCCGGGCGTTGTCGTCCATGAAAATGAAATTCTCGTCCAACATGTTGCGTAATGGATAACTAACGGGCCTAATGACACTTTCAATATAAACCTGACTTGTCATATTCTAAGGTATAGCAATTAATGGCGTTCGGCGATTGAACATGATTGCTCCCCAAAACATTACTGTCCCTCCTTCATAGGGAGCAACCTCTCAAGGAAAATTTAGTCTCCCTTGACGACCTGGCTCTCGCCAGACTCTTTGCCTGTTGTCATTACTCTGCAGTCCAATTCTGGTTTCATCTGTAAATAAGACCCATCGCCACTGCCGCAAAAGCCATTCCCTATGTTCTCGCGCCCAATGTAAGCGGGCAGCTCGGTGTCGTGGAAGTAGTGTAGGTCCCTTAAAGTCCTTCTTGCACAAAGATTTTCCAGATGCAGCCTTCTTTTAACCGTAGAGGACGATATAATACGGCGAAACGTACCTTGAAAGTGAGCTCTAAGTGCTGGAGCTGATGCAGTTCGATGTCTACGGGCATATTGAACCAAATATCGATCCTCCCGTTCATGTGTTATTTGAGGTCGATCACTACGTGGTCTTCTTTCAACTGTCCCAAATTCTTGGTACCTTTGAACTATTCGCACAATTGACGATCTTGGAATGTTTAACATCCTGTGTACATGATGATTGGAATGTCCAGCATCATGCAGAGCAACCATTCTTGCCCTATCAAAACCATTAATTTCACGTCCTGGCATTAGTTTGAAAGAAAATTATGAAATTTACTTTGCTAAATATTCAATAAAACTGACCAATATGTTTTAAAAATTTATAAAAAATTAAAAATATTTTATCTGTCAATATTTTTGATCTTGTTTATTTACCAAATACCTCATCTTCTTTGCCTAGCAACAAAAACGCAATAAACATACAGCAAATAGATTATATACGGGAGGTCCAAGACTTTTGATGTTGTGTGTATTATAGTGCAAATAAAACTAAATTTATTGACATTTAAAAAAAAATTAATATATTGCTATTTATTATAATGAAAAATTACTAGGATTGCCATTACTATTTAACAAAATAATTTTATTTATAACTGCATTGAAATAAACAAAAATCATATTTAAGAATTTCAATGCCTAGGCCCTAGGGCGCTAATTGGTTGATATCCCAGGGTGCCAAAATTGATAAGACCAGCCCTGATGGTCCTTTAGCTTGGATGCACTTTTTTACTAAAAAAATCTAAGTAATGCATTGGACTTATGTTTATTGTCAGAAAAGATTAACAGTACAGTTTACGCATGTTTACTGCCCAAATATTAAGTACTAAATGCACATAGGCGGAGCGACGCGACGCTACAGCGGTTACCGTATATCGCTGCTACTACAGTCGCCCAACTAATTTAATCAAGCCATTAAAAAAAATCATATTTATTTTCGTTATTAGTGCTAGTTTTCTTTAAAGTTAAAAAAAGTCTTTAATTGGGCAGTATTACAGTGAGATTATTCTTAATTGTGCTTTTTAATTTCTTCTACTAATTGCCACTTTTGCTGACATATGCAAGCATTTAATTTTAATGGGCATTTCTCTTGACTTGCCATTTAGCAGTTTATTTTTATATTGGACCTGTTCTTGCTTAATTAAAGGGCTTTAAACGTCAAAATACTGAAAATAATCCGGGTTGTTTACAAAGTGCCGGTCTTAATAACGAGGGACAAAGACCGCAAAATTGTAGCCCGCTCGTCCTATTTGTTTCGCATTCGTTAGCGGATGTTTGATGTTAGGTCGACCGAGAGATCGTCAGTAGTGACAACAGCGGAATAAGTTTATTAAGCAATAAAAGACTACAAATTAATTTTTAAATCCAGCTTTTGAGGATACGGGACTCAAATTTATTGTAAAGATTAAATATTAATGGTGTATTCTTTACCGAGTATTTAGTATCAGCTATTAACATAGTTGAAAGAATATAAAATATATTGTATATTCTTTACACTATTTTTTTTTATCTTGGGACAGTCCACGAAGGCTGATGCCTAAGTACTAACGTACCGTGGGTGTCTTAAATGTGGTGAGAGGGAGTTTGTTCACACGGTACTTAAATATTTAGATTGGGAGGAAAAGGAAAAACTTCTGCGGGCAGCAGGTTCCATAGTCTTGACACTCTAGAGATGAAGGAACGAAGAAAGCGGGAAGTTCGGGGCCTCTCTAACTGAACTGTGAAAGGATGCATAAAAGTTGCACTACGTGTTGCTCTGTTGGGAGCCGCCAGAGAAGGAATTATACTGGCCAATTCCTCTGAGCCGAAGCCGTGAAAATACCTATAGAAGAGCGACAGATCCCCCACAGCTCGATGGTGGGCAAGAAGAGGAAGCCTTTCTGTGAGCGTTGGATCATTAATAAGACGAAGGGCTCTTCTTTGAATGGAGTCCAGAATGCTAAGTGTTGTAGGGGACGCCATTCCCCAGACATGAGAACAATATTCCAAAGAGGGTCTGATTTGGGATACGTACAGAGTGTACAGATTGAAAGAAGAGAAATATTTTCTGGCTCGGAAGAGGAATCCAAGCTTTTTTGAAGCTGCCGAGGCTATGGATGTAATGTGTTTGTGCCAGTTTAGGTTATTCTCAAAACTAACGCTGACAAGATTAAACGACTCTTTGTTCTGCAGAACTTGGCCGCTTATATGTAAGGGATGAGCATTGGCAGACTTTTTTCGCGACAGCGAACATGACTGTGTTTTCGAGGCATTAAACTGAACAAGATTTTTGGCGCCCCAATCCAAGAAGAAGAAGTTTGGGGTCTTGTGAAAGTAATATCTGCATTGACCTGCGCTTGTTTTCTAAGTCAGAATTACATGGTGGCTTAAGAAATTGAATACTAGAATAGAGGGTACTATCGTCAGCAAAACTATGAATGGGATTGATTGTGGAAAAGAGAAGATCGTTAATGTGTAGAAGAAATAGCGTGGGTGCCAGCACTGAGCCCAGCTACAGAGACAAAGGAAAGCAGATCAGCTGTGGATCTACTGTGAGGGAATCCATATTGTCTATCATGTAAGATCTTATGTTTTTCCAGATACTTTAAAATTTGGGTATTAATGAATTTTTCCTTTACTTTGCAAACAACTGAAAGAAGAGATATAGGTCTATAGTTAGAAGAGAGAGTTTTGGATCCTTTTTTGGGGACAGGTTGCACACGCGCAGCTTTCCAACTCTCCGGGAAAATGCCCGTGTCGTAGGAGATTCGAAAGAGGCGAGTTAGGATGGGTGCAAGCTCGAGAGCACATTTTTTTAAGACGATTGCTGGTATGCCATCCAGCCCAGACGATTTTTTAGTATTAAGAGAAGAAAGAATATGCTTGATCTGTTTGACTTTAAAAATGATATCGGACATTTTGTGAGAAACAGGGACAACTGTTGGAAAAGGAAGATTAATAGGAGGATCAAGCGTAGCATTGGCAGCAAATTGTTTGGCAAATAATTTGGCTTTTCCTTTGGAGGTAGAGACAATTCCATCTTCAGAGATTAGGAGTGAAAAAGAATTTGTGCAAAAGTTTTGACTTATATTTTTTGCAAAGGACCAGAAAGCTTTACTGCCATTCGAGCAAGAGAGAACTTTATCTTTTATCCGATTGTTAAAGCAGTCTTTTGCTTCTGAGATGGTCTGATTATACTGATTTCTTGCTTCGATGCTAGTCTGTCGATTTTCGGGATTTGAAGAAATTTTTTGTGGTCTTGAATTTTTAAAAGTCTGGCTTTGTCACAGGATTTAGAAAACCACGGTTTGTGATTTGAAGTTATGGGGTTCTTATTAGTGTGGGGAATATAGGTCTCAATGCCTAGTGTGTCGGTAATTTGTTTTCATATTTCGGAAGAATCGTGAGTAGAAAAGCGGGTAGGATCCCAAGGGTAGCTGGCAAAGAAATCTCTTAGACCATCCCAGTCGGCCGAGTTGTAGTGCCAGACGGTTCGTGGCGGCATGCGTTCAGTGGCCTCAAAATGTGTGGACTATGATACGGTGACCAAACCATGGTCAGAGCGACCAAGGGGAGCAGTTACTTGTGCTTTATAGAGTTCGGGGGTGGAAGTAAGAAAGAGATCTAGGGGGTAAGAATTATGGAATTATAGGAAAGTAGGTAGGTTCCATAATTAGATTGGTGAACGAGTTGCTGATTGCGAAATTTTCTGCTGCTCTGCCTTTTGTATCAGTTTTTGTAGAGCCTAGCTAATCCTTATTATAAACATTAAAATACCCGAGGACGATTACTTTGGCCAATGGAAACTGGGAAATAATATTGTCGATCTTTATTGAAAGGAAATCAAAGAACTCATTGTGGGAATTGTCAGACGGGGACCGGTATATATAGCAGATGAATTTGGTAGAAGATCTGGAAGTGAGTTTAAGCCAAAGAATATCAGGCTTACTCGATTCTAGGTTAGAAACCCTAGCACAAGCCAGGTCGTTGCGAACGTAAGCACAAACGCCGCCATGGGGTCAAAAAGATGAAATGAGTTCATAACCTGGGAAAAGGAGGTGGTTGGTTGCTGTTTTGGGACTTACTTGGGTTTCGGTAAGAAAACGGTAGGAACACTATGCTGTTATAAACAACTATAAAGCTTAAAAATTCAACCGTTAACAAGTAAAGCAAATTAATTAATAGCATATTGCAATTTTTAAATAATTTTCATTTTAAGCTAAAAAAATATTATATATTTTTAATTATTATTATTAACGAAAATAATTGAATAGAAGGCCGTTACTTGGTATCGCTAATAACTTTTAATTCTAAACAACTTTTCTTTTTAACATTTTGTTATACAGTGTGTCTGCTTAAGTTCGTACCATATGGACAACTTTTTTATTACTAATTTTACGAAAAAAAGTTATTCTTTATAAAAAGTTGCATGGTCTTAGACATAAAATGCAACTATCAGATATCAAATTTTTTTAGTCGTATGCGAGATTTCTAAAAAAATATGAATTTGGCTCAAGAGTAAATTACTTTTATTTTTGACAATATCGAAAATTGTTATTAAGAAAAGTTGATTAGAACTAAAAACTACTTTCAAAAATGCAATATACAGGGTGGTCGGTAAGGAATTCGCCTAGTTTAAACTCGTAAAAATAACGATGTTGAACTAAATATGCCTTAGTAAAATGTCGTTTATTAATGAGATACAGGGTGTTAAAGTTTAATTTTTGAAATTGTTATTTCTTTATAACTCAAGTTGTTTTTGAGATATCGACATGAAAATTGAGGATCGGGGGTTTCTGGAAATGAGAAATATGATTTTATTTTACTTTTTGACGTAAAGTGTAGATAGCAGTAGGTACACAATATTCACACGCTGTTTCATGCCATAACTTTTTTGCCATTACTGTTTTATCATTTTTTATATAAGTGTGTGGTAGAGTAATGATTTTTAGGCATAAAAGGTGTACTACATTTATTTCGATTAAACAAACCGTTTTTGAAATATTCGCATTTAAACATTCTAGTGCACAGTCAAAAAATAGTGAACACTAAATTGAGATAACATTTAATAACGAATAAAATAATGAAATTACTTTATTATGGATTAAGGAAAGGCAAATAGTGAATGGTGTACAGTTTGCTTATTTGGTGAAGTGATTCCATTATTTTATTTGTTATTAAATGTTACCCCAATTTAGTGTTATCTATTTTTTGACTGTACAATAGAATGTTTAAATGCAAATATTTTAAAAACGGTTTGTTTAATTGAAATAAATGTGGTACACCTTTTTTGCTTAGAAATCATCACTCTATAACACACCTCCATAAAAAATAATAAAAGAGTAATAGGAAAAAAGTTATTGCATGAAGCAGCGTGTGAATATTGTGTAGCTACCGCCATCTACACTTTATGTCAAAAAGTAGAATAAAATCATATTCCTCATCCCCAGAAACCCCCGATCCTTAGTTTTCATGTCGATATCTTAAAAAAAAACTTGAGTTATCGCGAAATAACAATTTCAAAAATTAAACTTTATCACCCTGTATCTTATTATTAAACGACATTTTACTAGGGCATATTTGGTTCAACATCGTTATTTTTACAAGTTTAAACTGGGGTTGCTTTTTGGCGCATTAATTACCGACCACCCTGTATATACATGGTGTCCCAGAAATAATGGGTCACAGAGCAACAGCAGATTCCTTGGGTAAAAATAATGCAATTAACGTCAAATTACCTCATCCCAAAGTTGATAATAACTAAGATACAGGGTGTCAAACTTTTAATTTTGTTCTCGTTTTTTTGTAATAATTTCTTAACTAAATGACATAGCGGTACAAAATTGGGGATTTGGGGGTTCTTTGAAGCGATTTAAACTCGTCCATACTTTTGATGTTGCTGGTAGAGGGCGCCAGCTACGGCCTACCACACTTGTTTTAGATGGCATAACATTTTTTAAGCGTATTATTTGGACCTGTTTATTAAAAAAGAAGTTACTATACTTCCCTCTGCGTTTAAAATGTATACCTCATTTAGGTCTCCATTAGCAACTGTTTTCGAGATAAATGCATTTTAAAGAACCCCGTTATTTTCCTATGGAAATGGTTTTTGGCCAATTGTTTTCAAACTTTGCAAAGTAATAGTTTTCAACACACTGATCAAAAATCTCCACGGGCACAAAACCCAAAAACCCTTCTAACCCCCCAAAATCAGCCTTAAAAGTCACTAAGGATTTGGAGAATTTTGAGGGTGATTTTGAGGGGGTTAGAGGGGTTTTTAGGTTTTGTACAACAATCGCAAAAAATGCATTTATCTCGAACACAGTTGATCCTAAAGACCTAAATGTGGTATACATTTTTAACGCAGAGGAAATTATAGTAATTTATTTTTTAACAAACAGGTAAATATACTAAGCTTAAAAAAAGTTATGCCATCTAAAACAAGTGGGGTAGGCCGTAGCTGGCACCCTCTACCAGGAACATCAAAAGTATGGACAAATTTAAATTTCTCGCCTCAAAGAACCTCCAAATTCCCAATTTTGTACCGCTTGGCCATTAAGTTAAAAAATTAATACGAAAAAACAAAAACAAAATTAAAAGTTTGACACCCTGTTACTTAGTTATTATTAACTTTGGGATAAGGCAGGAAAGGTTCCTTATTGCCTCGGTATGACGAAAAAAGTAACTTTGTTTTAAGACAGTTAAAAAGCATACAACCTGTTCTTCTTACTGTTCACTATGACACTCTCTCCCTAGACGCGTTTCGCCTGCTTCACCGGACTCGTCAATAGGGCCGTAACAACACAGAAACCAAGTGTATACTTAGAAGACAAATGTCTTGGCTTGCAGTATAAGATAAATATAAAAATCCTACTTTTAATGCCGTACTAAAATCGCATTCAGCAGTATCAAAATCGGGTTTTACCGGAGTGGGTAAATATATTGTTACAAATAGGAAAAACTTCTTATTATAAAAACCAAGTTTAACGACAATATGACAAAATTTACAATTTTTATTTTGAAATTTTAAGTGATAAACAATAATTTATAATAAGCGAATTTAAAATCCCCCAAAGCCTGAGTTAACAAAATGAGTTAAGTAAATCGTTTATTAAATAATAAAAAAATTAACACTAGTATATAAAATTGTTGCTTTTTAGAGTTTTTTCTAAACAAATATTTAAATTTGCTTTTAGTTTAATCTAATTATAAAAATATATTAATTAATAAAAGCTACAATTTAAAATGGCTTGTATAATTAAAGATTAGAAAGCATTAAAAGTTGCATTAAAACATCACTTCCCGTCAAAGCAGGAAATTTAAGTAATAATAGGCAGGGTCAGTAATTTGTCCAGTTATTTCCAGTAAACACTGTAATTTTGTGTGACTGGGATTCCAGTAAAAACTGTTCCATCCATCTAGGTTTCATCAAAGGAGAGGGTTTCAAGAAAGTAGGTATTTGTATAACGTCCGTGGTGACACTTCCAGGTTGTCTATTTAGAACGTGCTGTAAAATGATGCATTTGTATGATTTAGACATCTTTGGCTAAAATCACTTAACACTTGGAATTAAAAATAGTTAACTTATGGTTTTTACAAGCCTTGGCGAGATATTCTAAGAATTAAAAAATAACAAGTCATGGGATTACTAGAATACTTTTGCTGGTGTCTTCATACACTTTTTTACAAAATGCTTTATAAAGGTTAAAAACTGTGATTTTATTTTCGTACAGACTTGCTTACCCCATTTTTTAATCAGAAGATTTAAACGCTGGCTTAAAATCCATAATTTTATTTATTTTACGAAAACCTTATTCGGTCTATCTTTAAGTACAGCCATAGATAAATAGCCGACCACAAGAATAAAAGCAAATTATAGCTTAAAGCAACGGAAGCATGGCATGTTTTAACCCATTCCGGAGCCTTTTACAATTCAAAAAGGTAGCTGAAGTTTAGAATTAATTTGGGTGCCCCAAAGCAAATTAAAGTTACGTCGTTGGCATTGTTACCGCCCAGCATGCAATTTACTGCTTTTTTTGCGAATAATAATAATTCTTACAACACACGCGAAATTCAACTACATTAAATCTGACTTCTCACATTGAGGTAATAAAATTCACTTAAAATATAGGGTGGATCAAATTGTGACACAGTTGGTTACGGTCATCAATTGGATTGGTAACCGCGAGTAAACACCCCGTGAGCCGTTGTGAGTGGTTTAAACTTTTTTTTTTAAATAAAAAACTGAAAACTTAAATATGTATATTTCATATTAAAAGTAATCAGCATTTACAATTTACAATTTTAATGTTTAGAAACCTAGCGTCAGAAATAGCTTTTATGTCATACATTTTTAAAGTTTTGTTTAAGTCTTCTTCTTCTTCGGGTGCCATGTGCTATGCCGCACGTCGGCGATCATTTGTCCATTTCATGGTTACAGAATAGCCAGGGTGCCCTCCTCAGCCTGTCTAAAAATGTTTGCGGCATTCAGTACACCACACCAATTTCTTATATTGCGGAACCAAGAGTGTTGTTCTCGACCTGGTCTCCTTCTGCCTTCGATCTTTCTTTGCAGTATTAGCTTTGGTATGGAGTAGCGAGGTCCTCTCAGTATATGTCCGAGATGTTTTTTTACCGTGTCTAATAGATGTCTTTTCTCGCCAGCTCTTCGTAGAAGTTTATCATTAGTTGTGTGGGCTGTCCAGGGAATACGCAGCAATTGGCGTAGTGTCCACATCTCAAAAGCTTCGACCCGATTTAGCGTTCGGGCTTTAAGTGGCCAAGTTTCATTACCGTATAGTACAATGGGCCACACATAACTCTGCACCACGCGTATTCGAATGTGTAGGGGTGTAGTGTTATGTAATCAGCCCTTTGTATAGGTCTGTTACGTAAACTTAGTGGACTGTAGAAATTATAGGTTTACTGACTCACCTTGATAATTCGCTCGCTAAATTTTTTTTTTTTGTGTATTTAAATAAAATTTGAAAAAAGTATCTTACCAAAGGATGATCTAGCAGGAAGGAGTAGGATCAAGCCGTGATGATCACTTAATGGTAAGACGTAGTAAGCGCGTTTGTATACGTATGGGAGAGTACCGGCACCTTTCGTAAGTTGTTTTTTTGATACTGGTTCCTTATATCGTAGATTGGAAAGTAGCTTTTTTTTGTATAAAAGGTAAAACGGAGAAAAAAAGGGATGGTCAAATGAGAATGTAAATGGTGCGGTAAAGGATGGTAAATACCATTGATAAGCAATAAAAGTACCAGAATTTTTAAGTTATATACAGGGACATGACATGTTTTAGAATTAATAAAAATTGATAAAATTTGGAACATAAAGCAGTGTAACTGAAGGCGTATGAATAATAATTTTATATAAATTAGAGTAACTTAAAATAAAGTAAAAAAAAATAATTAAAAAAAAGATGTAAAGACAGAACACCCTCCCCCCCCCTGAAAATGCCCAGAACATTTTCAGAATTAAGCATTATTAGGTAAGGGTTACATAATTTTGGGTTTCCGTTTAAAAACCCCAAAGCCGTTTTTACCACACAACCGGCTATTTTACCCTAAACAAATCCCCTTTTTGTGGCGACCAAAGGCCCAAAATTAAGGATTTGACCCTTTTTTTAATTTGGCAAAATATTGGCGTGATGTTGAAAATTTAAAGTTTTCCACTTTGGTTGTTGCAAAAAAGGAAAGATTAGGTCCATCTACGCCAAAATAAAAGTATTTTTTGGGGCTCCGGGCGGGGAAATTTCATTCAATTTAACGAATTAAGTTTTACCAATAGCTTTTTAAAGGGGCCCCAAAGGGTTTAAAAAATGCCAGGCTAATCCCCGATAGATCCCCTTTTTTTTAAAAATTAATAGGGCATAAAGGTCTTGAGTTTAAAACTGCTTCTACTTGGGTAAGTATGTAAAATTCTTCGTAACTTAGAATTTGTTTCCCTTTATAACTCTTAATAAATGCGATTTAACGCATTTAATATTACCTCCCATAATCCGTCCATGTGCGGCGCGTTCGGGATAAAATGCCATTTTATTTCGGGTTTGGCTGTTTCTAAGAAAATTTTTTTTAAATATTTGGCTGCGCCTACAAATTGGTACCATTATCTGAATATACATTAGAACATCGACCCCTTCTAGCAATAAAACGACGAAAACCAGCCAAGAACGATTCAGCAGATTTAAACCCGAGAGAAGTTTTTTATGTGAACGGCTTTGGTAGCGCAACAAGTAAAGAGGCAAACGTAAGCCTTTAGGGCTTCTAGAACCCGTAACCTATTCATAGTAATTGTAAAATGACCAGTGAGAAACCACGCCCACATTTTCGAATGCTTTGGCTTTGCGATACACGGAATTTAGGTAAATTACCCATTTTTGGCTGGTATGATTCGGGGTGTGTTTTCCAGCAAGCACAACGAAAAATAACTTTTCGAATCAACTTTGGGAGCGAGTATCCAGAAATTTTGAACTACTGGGGAATGCATGGTTTGTAACCTGCATGACAAAATTTTGTATGTATTTCAAGAATGGAGCAGTTCAGTGAAAACAGAATTGCTGGGCAACAAAATAGGAAATTTATTATCAAAAAGTTCAGAATTGCATAATCTTCCTCCTACTCTTAAAATATTTTTATTATTAAAATGGATCTAATTTTCTTAAATATTTTGGAACAGGTTCTTTATTAAGTAGTAATGAAATTTCATTTTGAAAAAAAAGTATTCTGGACATGCTTTGCTAAAAATAGCAGAGATTCATGCAGCTCAGTTGAAGAAAGATTACACTTTATTGGGTTATTTTTATTTTTAGGTTATGAAGAACCCTAAAAAGTATGCTAATATACTTTTTAATTTTTGAAAGTGAAGAAAAGTTTTGAAATAATTTATCAAAAAAAATGATCTTTTCTTTTAAGCAGATATGGAAAGCACAATCTTTCGCCCCCTTTAGCCTCCGCTTCAGGCGGCACTGACTGTTGAACTTTAAGGAAATCCCACGATTCTTTTGGTGTATGCAAAAAGTTTTGGGGCCCTTCCACCAAAGAGAAAAAGTGGATATTTCCCCGGAAGAAAGGCCACGAGAACCACAATCAGCAGGATTCAAAGCTGAAGGAACATAGTATCAGTTTTCGGGAGAAAGCTTTTTTTGAATATATATAACACGAAATTTCTTACAAATGTTTTCCAACAGTGTGGTGAACTCTGAATCCAAGAAAGTGTAAATTTTTTTATCGGTAAAAGCAAATATTTTGAAAGGTTATGGTTTTTCAAACGTATTTAAATTTTATAAGCTTTGAGAGCAGGATGAGCGCAAAAGTTCTAGTCTCGGCAATGAGATTCTTTTTTTAAAGGGTGCCACCAGACTTTGCACATACAAGAAAAGTTTTAAATGAATTCGTCAGACAAAATTCTGAAATAAAGACTGTTGCAAAACCCCTTTCTGAGGCGTCAGAAAAACCCACCAATTGGCAACCTTGCATATTACTAATATTTATATGTCTAGATTTAGTAAAGTTTGAAAATATTTTTAATTCATTTTTAAACCTTTCCCATTTAAAATTATATCATTTGGGGAAAGTATCATCCCAGCCTAGCCCTAAAGACCATAAAGACTGTAAAATTAGTTTACAAAAAGCAAAAGTGGAGTTAAATACCCAAAGGGGAATAAAATATTCTTGCTAATTGGGACAAGATGTTTCTTTTAGTACAAGGTTTTATCAACACAATTAAATTAATAGAAGAAATTATCATTTTTTGGGTCCCAACGCAGACCTAATATTTTTAAAGTATTATTTTCTAAACCGAAAAGTCCTTTGTTTGCACATGTGATTCAGGTAAGTCTAAAAGTAATTTGGGTTCAATTAGCCCATTTTCGGAGTTCAAAACTACCCCTTTTAAGAAAAATGAATTAGTTCGTCTTTAGTTTTTAAAAGCCTGTTAAAAATTTTGACTGCCTGCAGCAATATCGTCAACGTAAGTCGAGTTAAAAAATTGAACTAGCCAAAGGTAGATCAGTATTAATCATTAGCCAGTTTATTTAAAGTACGCATACCCAAGTATGGGAAAAGCTACACCAAAAGTTACAGTATTTAATTGATATTCCAGCACCGGTTCATTGGGCGAAAACCGACATAAATTTTTTGATATTTTCTTTGTTCCGGTTTTTACTAAAATATTACGAAATATTTGTTTAATATCACAAGAAAGACGAATTTAAAAATTCGAAAATTTAGTAAAATTTTAACCAAATCAGCTTGAAGTTTTGGACCAGCGTAAAGTGCTTCATTTAATGAAATTTTGTTAGGAGCATGACTGGACGCATAAAAGACAACTCTCTAACAGAGTAGACGTGGAGTTCTTTCTTTTGTACTGCATGATGAGGAATATAAAATTCATCTGACGTAAGCGATGAATTTAAGACCCGTTCCATATGTCCCAAATCTAAATATTCACGTAAGACATCAGAATATGCGTGATACATCTCTGAATCTTGTAATAGACGCCTTTCTAAAGAGTAGAATCTACGCAAAGCCACTGATCTAGTATACCAAAGTCAGGAGCATAAATTTTAAAGGTAAAGCCACAGTATATTTTCCTTCTGAAGATTTTGTAGTTGTATCTACAAAATATTTTCGCAGTAAAAATTTTTCCCGGGAGATTTAGAAATCACTTCTGGTACCTCTTCTATTTCCCAAAATCGCTTTATAGAATTGTCCAAATCAGTATTAGTAAAAGTAGTAAAAAATGACTGTATATTTTTTGAAACGAAATTAGAGTTGGTCAAAGGCACTTTCCCTATAATTGTCCATCCAAAAATAGTATTAACAAATGTAGGACTATCTTGCCCGGTACATATTTTGCCGTTTTCCAAAATGGAACCGAATATATCCGCACCTAATAGTAAGTCTACTTCATCCCTTTTATTAAACCCGGGATCACTTAGTTTTAAACCTTTGGCCTGAGGTATTAAAGAAATGTCAAACGAAGTTCGTGGCATTGAGTCGCAGATTTTATCAATAATAATCGCTTCGATATTTAGACTTGTAGTTTCATTATCCAGTGGAGCAATAGTGCAAAATACACCCGACCGAGCGGAGGTACACATTCTTTCTAGACCTTGTAAGTTTAATGAAATATTAAATTTTGATAATCGCAATTTGCCAACAAGTCTTTTTGTAATAAAAGAAGATTGAGCACCTGTGTCTAAAATAGCCCGTGCTTGAAGGCAATTACCAAAATTGTCTTTAATATTAAGTAAAGTAGAAGACAGTAAAACATCGTGATTGTTTAACAACATGCCCACTTGCAAAACTCTGTCCTCATTATTGTTGGAAGTGCTTTGTACTGGAGTATAAGTTGGAGCATTTTGTATAATGCTGTTATGTGAATTTATATGCGAATTGTGGGGTAAATTATAATTTTGAGTATTATTTTGAGGCTGTACAACAGTATTTTTTACTGGAACAGTATTACTCGGAGTAGAACCTACAGTATTATTATTATTGTAAGGTAAGTGAAGTAACGAATGATGATTTTTGTTACAAGTTTTAAATCTTTTTTGTGAAGTGCACTTAAAAATTGTATGATAATTAGCTAAACAATTAATACAGGCTTTATTGCCTTTGACAATATTTATTCTTTCGAAAGGAGTTTTTGATAAGAATGTTGGGCATTTATAAATATTGTGCGCCTCTTTACACAAAAGGCATGAAGTCACCGCTGGGCTTAACGTTTGCTGGTGTGTGAGTAAAAAAGCAGAAGAATTACGTTTAAAATTTGAACGGTTTAAATTTTGATTTAAAGGTTTATGTTTCCTTTGAGTGGTATTAAGATTTATAGATTCTAAGGCGGTACATTGCTTAGAAACGAAATCCAAGATATTTTCATAAGTAGGCATGTCATTAGATGCATGATGTTGTTCAAATGTCTTTTGTGTAACAGGGTCCAAACGATCTAACAGCATGTGAGCCAGAATAAAATTCCATTCTGAGGGTTTGCATCCCATGTTTTGTAAAGAAGCTAAGTTGTCTTCAAAAGTATCGATTAAATGACGTAATGAATGCACATCATCACTAACTAAACTCGAGGAACCTTCAATTGCTTTCCAGCAAGAAACTGCCCGGAGACGTTGATTGTCGTACCGCTTTAATAAAGTATTATAAGAAATATTATAATTCGCACCCACCAACTTAATATTTTTAATTAAATTCAGAGGAACGCCATTTAATACGGAAAGCAAATAATTAAACTTTTCTATGTCAGAAAGAGTATTACTGTTATGAACTAAAGCATTAAACAATTCAACAAAACTAGGAAAATTTTGAGAATCCCCGCTAAACGTGGGTAACTTAATTTTTGGCAATATTGCATGTTCATTTCTCTGTGCAACAGAAACATTATGACTTTGATTCAAAGAATCATAATGGATTTCAATTTCAAATAAATCATGATATATGGTCTGAATATTAGAGCATCTTTCCGAAGAATCAGTATGTATAATGTTTTCAGTAGTCACTTGTGACGTATCAGAAGCTATTAGGCCAATAATTGCAAAATGATTTTTTTCGAAATATTTTATTATCTTTTTAAAATTTTTAAACATAACCTTAAATTTGCTATGTAAAGATGAGTTGTCTTTAGCCTCATCTGCAACTCTTTCAATGCATTCTAACTGATTAATTGATATTTGTCGTAAAGCCGAAAAGCGTAAGTATTTTTGCTCTTCCGTAGTTGAAGGAGGCATTATTAATTAAAGTATTTTGATATGAATTTATTTTAAATAAAGAACGATTTTATTAAGAAGCAATGTATCATATATCGTAAAGCTCTTTATTTGCAGAATAAAATGTGTTAATAAAACTAAAATCTTTGTAACAAATAATAAGTTTTATTTTATTGACCTTATCGTGAAAGCTCTTTATTTGTGTAAAAATAAAATAAACCTTTCAGTGTTTATAAACGTATTATAAAAGCTCTTTTGTATGTAAAAATAAAAAACCTATTCTACTTTTACAATAAACAACCTTATATTTGCAAACCCAAAAAAAAAACTACCTGACTAGTATGCCACAAAAAAAAAAGAATTTAACCAAGATAAGATTCTTGATACGGACAAGACCCAAAGGTAATCTTTTTGCTGTTTATAGCAATGATTTGCTTAATTATGCGAAATATATTTTTTAAAATTAGAACATTTGATGAAAAATAAGTAAGAAATGGTAATATATGGTCCTAAATACTGATTTATTTGATAAATAAAACGGTAAAAAGACTGATAATGAAATTTATAATAACTGAGCGAGCGAATTTTAATTAGTAAATAAAAATTAATCAATGATCCGGCTCGAAGGACCAAAAAATGTAGTGTTATGTAATCAGCCCTTTGTATAGGTCTGTTACGTAAACTTAGTGGACTGTAGAAATTATAGGTCGTACTGACTCACCTTAATAATTCGCTCGCTAAATTATTTTTTTTTGTGTATTTAAATAAAATTTGAAAAAAAGTATCTTACCAAAGGATGATCTAGCAGGAAGGAGTAGGATCGCTTCGTCATGATCACTTAATGGTAAGACGTAGTAAGCGCGTTTGTATACGTATAGAGAGTACCGGCACCTTTCTCGTAAGTTGCTTTTTTGATACTGGTTCCTTGTATCGTAGATTGGTACGTAGCATTTTTTTTGTATAAAAGGTAAAACGGAGAAAAAGAGGGATGGTCAAATGAGAATTTAAATGGTGCGGTAAAGGATGGTAAATACCATTGATAAGCAATAAAAGTACCCGAATTTTTAAGTTAAATACAGGGACATGACATGTTTTAGAATTAATAAAATTGATAAAATTTGGAACATAAAGCAGTGTAACTGAAGGCGTATGAATAATAATTTTATATATAATTAGAAAGTAACTTAAAACTAAAGTAAAAAAATAATAATAAAAAAAAAAAGATGTGAAGACAGAACAAGGGGCATATTTCTGTAAAGAAAGTTTAAAGAAGGTTGTTTTCGCGCGACCAATTCTTCCCTTCACTTTTTTATCACATTCCCACCTTTCATTTAGGGAGGCGCCAAGATAGGTAAATTTGGCGACACGCTCAATATTCTTTCCGTTAATGTTGAGAGGCGTAATATGCTGATTTCTGCTAATCACCATAATTTTTGTCTTGGCAACATTTATATGTAGTCCAAACCTTTCTCCACATTCGTTGATTTTATTTAGTAGTGACTGGAGGTCTTCAATGTTATTAGTTAGTATCGCAGTATCATCTGCCTAGCGGATATTGTTTATTGGGACGCCATTGACTTTGATACCTCGGGTTTCATTCTCCAATGCTAGTTAAAATATGTTTTCCACATAAATGTTTAATAGAATAGGTGACAGTACACATCCCTGACGGACTCCCTTCGAAAAACCAAAGGTCTCCGTTGATAGCTCGCCATTAATAAGGACCTCGGCCAGCTGTTGCCAGTTCAATTCCTTTATTACTCTAATATTTTTATCATCCAACCCGATATTTGGCAATCTTTCCAACCGTGGCCCATGTTTTACGTTATCAAAAGCTTTTTAATAGTCGATAAAGCAGATAAAAACATCCTGTCTTTGGTCATAGCATTTCTAACCAAGCAATTTCATTGAGAAGAGAGCCTCTCTGGTACCAAGTCCCTTGATAAATCCAAATTGCCTGTCACCACTCATATCTTTACACCTTCAGTAGATTCTTGAGTAAATTACTCGAAGGAACGCTTTGAGCGCGTGGCTCATCAAGCTTATAAGTCTGTAGTCTTCGCAAGTTCTTGGGTTTGCTTTTTTTGGAATGGCAACAAATGTAGACCTTAACCAATCCATAGGGATTTGCCCAGAGTCATATATCACGTTAAAGAGATATGTAAGGTATTTGATATTTACTTGCTTCAAAACATCTGCATATATGTCGTCATGACCCGGACTTTTACCATTCTTTATACAGTCTATTGCATATTTGACTTCAGATTCAAGAATTTTTGGACCGGTCATATTTTCGGTAGTGTTTCGTACGAAGGTTCTTGAATAGTGCTTCTGCCTAATTCCTCCAGACTTCTTTCAGTTCGTCAGTGTCTGATATCGGTCTTCCTTGTTGATTTCTCATTGACGGCAACGCTGTTCTTATGCCTGCTCCGGTTATTTCCTTTACCTTTCTATGGAGGTTAACGGAGTCATGCAGCTGATGAAGTCTCTCAGCCTCGTCGTATTGTTCTGGAGTCCATTTCTCTTTAGCTTTTCTTATTTTTCTCTTAATAGTGCGATTTAGTTCTTTATATTTATCAGGCTGGTTTTTAACAAGTCGGGGTTCATTCATCAAGCTCAGTATTTTGTCGGTCATCCATGTTTTGATTTTTTCTTGTTTCGGTCGATTAAGTACCATCTCCGCAGCCGCATGGATGTTTGTTTGCAGCGTATTCCAGATATCTTCGGCTGCAACTTCCAGACCAGGGTTGTTTTCATGGCACAGCTTGTCCAATTCAGTCTTCATATTTTCTTGTATTGCGGGCTGTTTCAATGCCTGAATGTCGTATTTACGAGTTCTTCGCCTCCTAGATAATAGTTTGCATCTAAAACAGAAGGTTGCAACAACGGGGTAATGGTCTGAGCCAATGTCTGCTCCTGGGTATGCTGCCGTTCGTGTAATGCTGTTCTGATATCTCCTGTTAATTAAAATGTAGTCAATCTGGTTGCGGAGGACCTTTCCCTGTCTGTCTTGAGGTGATTTCCAAGTATAGAGTCTGGGGTGTAACTTATAAAAAGTGTTCTTAATAGTCAACTTTTCATCGCGACAGAACTGAATTAGCATTTCGTCTCGTTCGTTTCTCTCACCCAGACCAAATGCCCCTGTTACACCTTCCACAGCACCGCTGCCGACCTTTGTATTAAAATCGCCCATCACCACATTGATATCTTGAGGTTTAAATGATTGCATAATCTCTCGGACTTGCTTATAAAATTGTTCAACTTCAATCTCTGTTTCGTCCACTGTAGGTGCATACGCTTGTATTATATTAATGTTAATCGGTCTAGTATGTAAGTAAGCGTGGTAATTTCTTTATTATATGAAATAATAGCTAAACCGAAAATTTGTTTTTAAACTTTTTTCTTAAAAAATTACAAAGCTTACAGCCCAAATGTTAACGTACCGTGGGTATGTTAAGTCTCTGGTCTTTTCGTTTGATTGCGAATTTGGCGAGCAATAACAAATAATTATAAGCTGATATACCAATACGATTTTGAATTAGAATTAAAAACGGTGTGGAGTATATTTATTTAAAGATTAGATAAAAAAATATATCCAAATATTTTTTGACCTAATCTTTAATTATATATACCACATATTTTTTTAAATTCTTATTACAATTGACCTCTTTACATATCGGCGGAATTTTGAGCAAACACTGTAACTTGAAAACTGATTTAAAAAGGACAATATTGCTATTAAATGATTTAAGCTGACAGAAGCTTACCTAAGCTAATAAAGTTTCCTCTAAAATGTAACTGACAAGACTGGTTTAAATTTTACTACGCATGTATTCTAATTTTGTTAAACTTCTAACGAGGGATTATACCTAATTAAAACTTTATTATGTCATGTTAGTAAATTTTTTCATAAAACATTAAATTTAAAAATATTGGGCAAATTTACCTAGATGGTTTAAAACTTACATGTGGATATGATTTGAAACCCTTTAAAGCAACCAGCATATCCTGTAAAATATTAAAACCCACAATATGTATGTATGTATTGAAATAAATAAATTTTGCTTTGTTACCATTATCGTAAAATTAGGATAAATTTTCTTGATTGTGCCAAAATATTACTCTAAACTTCTATAATAATAAAGCTCCTAACATTTGAAGGCGATCCTATTTCTTTTCCTTAAGGAAAAGTTATAATCATTGCCAAATAATTTGCTCTCAATTCTACTTTTTATCCATCTGTTATTTTTTTCCTTTTACCGGTCGCCTAGATTTCTATTAAAATGTTTAAAATAATATTACAGACCTACAAATTTAAATTTTTGTTTCTCTTTTTTAACTTTAGTCGGAATAATTGGGTTTGGGGATCTCCCAATGACGAATCCTAAGTCGGTTTGTCTCTATCACTTCAGAGTTTTTCACAATACACATTTGTAAAAATCATGTGGATATGGGGGTATTTAAGGAAAAAAATCAGAAATAAAAAACTAGATACGTAGTTAGTATAACTTTTATTTATAGACTAGTTTATATAAATATTAACATATTCTTTTTCTTCTTCTCTGGGAGCCGTTTGTTGTGCCTAATCTCCCATTATCTTTTATACCAATCCTCCCATTAGTCTTGTTCCTTCTACAAGTCTGTATAACCCCGAGACTGGTTGGTTGAAATCTTACTGTGGGCTCATTTCCGGTTGCCCCAATAATGCCTGTCTGTGATTCAATGCTTTACATTCGCACAGAATATGGTAGGTTGTTTCTTCCCCCTCGACGCACATTCTGCAACGTGGGTCCCCACTGTATGAGCCTATCTTTTGTAGGTGTCCTCTTAGGTTATCATGCCCTGTTAGTAACCCTACTGTTATGTGAAGGCTTTTCCTACTTTGTTTGAGTAGTTCTTCCTTCATTCTTTTGGATGGGCCCCTTATGAAGCTTTTTCCATGTCTAATACTACTAAGGTTTTCCCAATATTCCTCGTGTTTGTTTCGGATCCATTCCTTGGTTTGCCCTCGTGCTGTGGTTTTGGTCACTCCAAGGGCAGGTTCTGGTCCAAAGTATGTTGTGGATTTTCTTTTGCACAGTGCAGTAAAGCATATCTTTCCGTTTGAAATACAGAACTGTGTGTTCCTATTGGATGGAGAATTGTAAATTCCTCATTTCACTGTACACGCCCACTCCAGTCCCCTGCTCGGTTTTGGAACCATCCGTAAACCAGATAATGTCTCTAACCGTGCCGGGGAGATCGGGTTGCTGCCACTCACTTCGATTTGGAATTTTTACTTCGAAGTTTTTGTTAAATGAGTATTGGGGAATCATCTGGTCTGTTCTCTCATCCAGGATGTTGCCGTCAACCTGACTTTTTATGATTATACTAACGCAGCAACATATTAAAATGGTACACAGGGTTATAAATTTCTTCATTTTTTCTGAAGAGCTCCTGTTAAGCGATTTTCTTTAGTGTGCTCGATTTGAATCATCACGCGTCATCAATCAGCAGTCATTGGCCATCATGCTTATATTTTACTTTTCTTGGTACCTTTGCTCCATTTCCTCTATATTCTGGTGAAATCATTTTTCTTGTTTTTCATAAACTGCTCCTAAGTCTTCAGGAAAGTAGCTGACATACCAAATAAGGATACTCTGATATTTATGAAAATTATGAAGCATGTTACTTATTTTTATTATTTTCATATTTGGGATTTTAAATAATTTCTTTTAGCGGTACTCATGCTGCCAATTCTATAGAAGTCAGTTTTCCGTCGTAATTTGTTTCCTTTTCTTTAGTTTATCTTTAGACAAAGATGAGAATACTGTTTGTAAATACCCATCGCCTTGTTTGTCTAAAGCCTTTTCAAATTGTTTTATAAGACCGAACTTTTTGTGCAAAGGAGTTAGTAAGGTTTTTTTCAGTAGGGACTAAAATATGTTGGAAATGTTGTCAAAACTGTAACTAAATTTTTGTAGCACTCCTTAAAATGTACAAAGGGGGCAATCTGCAAATAAGAGTTTTGGTTTTCATTATGAAGTAGAATTGCGTTTTAATCTCTTTGCACACAAAAATCTAGGAGAAACCCAAGTTATTTGTTGTAGGAATTTGTATTTTAAGTCAAGCAGATTAGAATTATAATTTTATTTTATGAAAAAGATGTTTTACAGGTATCTGGTGTTAGATTTGTTGATAAAAGTAGACCTACTGCAAATATACTTTAATGAATATAAAAAAAGGAATCAAAATTAAATGGAGTTAAAGATACTTTTGTGTGAAAATCAAAACTACCTGATTTAATGCTAGTTTGTAAAACACTTCACATTTTACCTACAACTTTTAAAACGTTTCAGTTTAGCTGGAGATAATTAACCCATTTAATTATGAAGACGTTTGATAAGTTGACATCGCAGTTGTGTATGTATTAAAGAAATTTTATGGTAAGTGCAAATAGAAACAAGATTTAAGAGACACTTGTTGCAAACGGAAAATTTAAAAGCTTAACGAGACTGATTTGAATTTTACTTTACGTGATCATACGTTGTATTTTAATACGGATAGTCAATGGTTAATATTTTTTAAAGATAATAAAGTTTTACTTCAAATGTATAAGGAAGTAAAACAGGAATTTCCGATATTTTTTTTTCAAAAATCAACTTAATTTTTCTTTAAAAAATCGTTATTATCAACGACGTAAAACGACTGCATACAATTCAAAGAAGAGTACTATATTGTACGAATACTGAGAAAAGAGGATTAAAGATAAATAAGATCGTTCTTTTAGTTAAAAAGGCAATAAACACTGGGCTTTTATGTAAAGGGGAAAAGAAGCTCATGGGAAAGTAGTCGAACAAATACTGTTTTTTATGAGAAATATGTCCGAGGCATAAATGAGATTATTGGACCCATATATAACGCGTTCGCATTTAATTTGGATATGCACGAAGAGAAAATGCAGATTGTGATTTTTTTTTGTTTTACAAACGTGATGTCCAAAATTAGTGGCTTTTTTATAAAGAGTTCAGATGAGGCTGACCATGGAATCAATGAGATAGAAAGTAAAATGTTAGTCCAGCTTAAAAACATTGATTTGGATGTTTGGTTATAAATCCAACAGCTTGATTTTAAACCAAAATTTTAACAGTAGAGATAATGGTGAGCTAATTAACTTCAAGGTTTTTGGAAATTCCATAAAACTTACGCAAAGGTAACCAAGTATAATTTAAATTAACTAATAAAAAGGATACACCGTAAACTTTAAAAATTTCAGAAGAAGTTTTCTTTGCTAAAATATAAGTAGCGTTCTAGTTTATTTTGTTATTATAATAAAATGCATGTGTACATATTTTTGATTTATAGAATTGTGTTTTTATATATGGTGGATAATTTTTTATAATGCATTTGTCTAAGGATTTGGAAGTTTTATCTATATAAAATTTATAACGTGCACAATCAATTTTATAAATAAAATTCTTTGTCTTTTGTTTTTTGTTACATGGCTTTGTTTTATTTGAGATCTTATAGTGTTTTGTGTTTTACGTACACTTAATTTATTACCGTTTTTATTTTTTTAAGGTAAATTTTAAAATTAAAATTTAAATTACCTTAATTTTAAATAATGTTTAATTTTTTCCACATTTTTGGTCTGATTTATATCATAAAAACGAGTTGTCACAGAAACGTTAAGGAGCCCTTTAATTTTTAAAGGGTATTTTTAGTTTCTTGTTTACGTGATCCGCAGGTTCGAGGGGTTTACTGACTCTGTGCATGCATTAATCTATACGCTAAAACAAGTAACCCAATGAAAATTTTATAATAAATAAATCCACCACTTTATTATAAAACATATCTCTAATTTTTTAAAATCAATAGGATTTCCATTTAACCAAAGTTTTGGCATTCCGCCAAGATACTAATAATAAAAGCTGTCAGTTTTCTCCAAGAAAAATCTTATTATACCTGTCATATCTATATATTTGAGGTGTTTATTTTAAAAATAACATTTGTCCATAATTTTAATTTTTATAAAATAAAAAAACGCATTATCTAGTTTTTTAATATATTTTTAGTACCACTTGCATGATAAGGTGATTTCGGATGGGTAGATTAAAAAAAAACTCGCATTTTTTAGAATTATGACTAAATAAAATGATCATATGTTGATTTTAAAAGAAAAAAATAAATCTATATGTTTTGGCTGATTTTAATAACTTTATTTTTAATTATATTATCAGTTTTAGGTTCATTTTTTTGTTATGTTTGTAACATGGTAATGAATTAAATTTTCGCAACCGCCGCTGTTATTGTTTTTATTAAATTCCAGTGGGTCATTTCTCTGTAAATCTTGTTGTGAAACAAAATTCCCATAAAACTTTCGGTTTTCTGCATTTTTTAATAATTACTGTAAAAGATCCTTTATATTTTTAGCTTGGCAGATGATGTTGGCACTGATTGCAGATAAACTGGTACAAGTTCTATTAGACTAGTTTATTTCTAATAATGGACAACAATAAATAAGTAGTAAAACCAATCAAAACAAGATTTCTTGTCATAAAGACATTATTATTAAAAAATGCACCAACATGGAATACACATCGTTAGCTCTTTTTTTCGCCTACTAGACTAAAAACAGACCTTGAGGTTGCAACAAGGAAGTTTAAAGGTGTATGGAAGCCCAATACTGTAGAACAAAATTGTCCAGGCGTGCAGGGCAGCGGGAATAGGGGGATTGGCCCCGCAGAGTTTGCGCAATGAATAGTAGGTCAGAGCCGGACTTTCATAATACTTTGTTACCATCTATAAAGTTGACATCATCAAATGTCAAATTCAAGCAAAATTGTTGGTTATTGAACGATACTACCATAGAATATTTAAAATTATTGTGTAATTATGGATTTAATATCATCTGATATAATATGGAAAGAATAGATGGCGCCACTTTACAGCCTTCTTTTTAAGTGGTCGATATTTTTGGGAGTTTTGTATTTTTACCAAAAATCTTTGTAAATAATTAAAAACACAATTTTTTAAAATAAATTTCAAACATTGTATGATAGTTTCATGTACTTATTGCCAATTTTGTGATAAAAGAAGGGCAAGATTGTGTAAATGAGTTTAATCTAATCCTAAGATTCTGGTTGTACATTAAAAAGTGAAAATTTTTATAACAGCTTTTTAGGCATATACTATTCACTCATAACAAACATTCATAAGACAGAATAACAGTGGTTAAAAATGTTTAGTAACCTTTGGTACCTAGGTATCCATTGTAACAGTATCCGTTAAATATTATGTGTTTACAGTATGTCGAGCTTAAAAAGTTGATAGTGTAAGTTTAAGAAACCAAAAATCTAATTTCTTTTTAAACAAATACAGAATAACAAAAAGAAACTTTAACATAAAATTGTACTTTCTTTCATTCAATTAGAGGGACCTGTATGTATTAAAATTTGTCTGGTCTGCCCAGTAATTAATAATTTTGATCCTTTAAAAGAATGTACTAAATTATTAAATGAAATAAAAGTACCTAAATGTAAACCTTATTTCTTTTTGATAATCCACAGAAATACACAAACATTGTGGAAATCATCTAAAAGATAGGTTGCCTTACTTTTCTTACTGCTATTTCCTATGAAATTTTCATTTTCTATTATTCCTAATTGATATATTATTATTTATTCGGTTACCTAACGTTACGTCTCATAAGAAGCACCAAATTTAAGTATAAGAAATACTTACCTAAAGTAAAAAATGCCGGGTATGTTACCTTAATAAACAATAAACACAAAATTATAGTCACAATTTAATAAACACTAATCACTAAAATAAGAAGGTCAATCAAAAACTTCTGCAACCAAAAAACCAATACGGCGCAAAGGACAAAAAACCACAACGAAAATGACGAATAATGAGATGACGACGGTTGATGGTACAGCGCGGATATAGTTTCATACGAGCCGCGCGCGCTGTTGCACCAAAAACGGTACTCCGGCTCTCATACAAGTATATATAATGTGTTGCCTAATTACACACTGATTTATCAGTGTGTAAGTAGGCAACACAATAAATTATTTCGTGGAATTTTGTTATTGCGCAGAATCGGCGGGGCCAACTCTGATAGTTATTTTCATACTGGGCTGGACATTTTTTGATCGAATGGGCCATAGCGTTGGGCTTTCATACACCTTTAAACTTCCTTGGGTTGCAACTACTCTGCTGGCGCAGTTAAACTTAAAAGGTCTCATCTTGCTTCGGTTCTTTTAAAAACAGCATTAGGCCATGGACTTGTGATGTTTTTAAAGAAAATCAATTGGACATATGTCGTTTTTATAGAAATAGTAATATTTTATTTGCAGATATTTTGAAGCATATGTTATTTTTAAGGGAACAAGAACATTAAGGCGATAGAGATGAGTATAAACTACTAGATGGCGTGAAAAACGCATTTTATTAATATTAGGACATATTATGTTGTTTTTAAAATAAACGCCTCAATTAAAAAGTTGGCTGATCTTATATATGTAAACATTTTAGAATATTTACAAACATTTTTACTTCATTTCCTTTATCCTACTCATTTAGGTGTGTGTCTTTGTTTTTAAATATTTTGCTTTTTTGTATGTTGGTAAATTTTTCTTATTTATTTTACAGGTTTGTTAAATAAATTGCCCATTTTAAAATATAAACTTATAATAATTACTTCACAACGAAGCATAGCATGTTTTAAACCATTTTCCAGACAATTTTAACTATTTAAAATGTTTATTTATGCTTGAAGTTAATAAGGGTTGCATTGTATAAATTACCATTACTTTATTGCTGCTAGCTTGTACTTAATTGCCTCTTTTTATAAAAAGTTACCATTTCGGATATATTTCTACAAGACATACAAAAGGTTAATGCAAGAATTTAAGTAACGTTTTAATGATACTTATTATTGTATAGTAATTGGAAATTAATAGCAATTATTATAACGATAGTACACAATAAATAATTTGGCGTAGATATACAAAAGCAACTAATTAAAAAATTTAAAAACGTTTTAAAATATAAAAACTATTTTAAAAAATAACTATGTTTTTGTAGGTTTAAAATGTAGAGGTACATAGGATTAGAAAATATATTTTTTAAATTTTAATATTTAATGTCAATTTTCGGCATTTTTTTAAATAAATGCCAAACTTGAAAGGTAGAAAAAGTACCGCGACTATTCGGACGTACTTTATATAATAAACAAAAAAAAATTAAATTTTGTTGGAAAAATAATTCTCTAATAACACTGGTCAACATTTGATCTACGCAGGAACGCCTGGAGCGCTTAGGTGCTACTAGGGTTTTTGGGGTCGCTGATTACGATGAGAGGGTCAGTTAACCTCCATCACTTTAGGTTTAAGGTCATTTAAAGGTAAAGTAAAGAAAAACCATTGGAAAAATCTGGAAAAATGTATGCATATGTTCTTTCGAATTCAGCGTTTATTTACACTTTGGATCTATATATATGCATGCATTTTTCTTGATTTTTTTATGCTTTTTTCTTCACTTGACTGTCAAATGACCTTGAACCTGATCTCATGAAGGTTAACTGACCTCAAAATCCAATTAGACGATCTCGAAAACACACGTACAAATATTTTCAGATTTTTTAAATCGTACTTAACATCTTTATTCCCGAAAGACTTTAAAATAACCTTGAAATGACCTTGATAACCTTAGAATAGATGTAAATGACACCGGATTTGGATTCAGCGACCTCGAAAACATATGCATGAATTTTCTGCGATTATTCTAATGGTTTTATTTTCTTACTTGACCTTCAAATGACCTTGAACCTGACGTGATGGATGTTAACTGATTCTCTCATCATAATCAGCGACCCCAAAACCTTGGTAAAAACGGATTTTTCGCTTCTGCTAGCGACATTGTTAATTTTAGAGGGATATGTTCGTGACTTTTCTTTAGGTAATTAGAAAGCCTATTATTTGAGCCCGGCTTAAACTGATTTGGTTAATTCGTTTATAAAAAAATGCAAAAAAGCCGTTAAAAATATCCATTTTTTAAAAATATGATAATTACTGCAAAAAAAAAAAATATTCATTTTTATTATCGCAAAAAAATTGTTTTTTTAATTCTGAATTAAATGAGAGGTTTAACAGCATAATCGGATAATTTTTTGCTAAGATAATTGAGTTTTACTGATTTTAGAGCCCTGATCTATTGGGCTATATCTTTTTTGTTTATAAATATTTTAGGTCATAAAAAAATATTCAGTCCTTTCTTTTAAACTTGAAAAAAAGGTACTTTTTTGATAAAAAACAATTGAAGCTGGAGCGCTCCCTGCATGAGTTACGAACTTTTAGCTAAGAAATATGAAAAGCTGACATCAAAACAAGTAGTTTAAAAAAAGGAAGTTTTTACGACCAGTAGAAACCGCGTTAGCAATTTTTTTATTCATTACCTAATTGTTTGTAATTATTAAAAAAATAATCGGCATTCGATGGTATAATACTTAAACTTGATACAACGCATAAAAAAAATCTGTTATATTTGTTTTTTATTGATAAAGGGTGTGTTTAAAGTAACTAATACTTTCGAGAGGCGCGAGGAAGGTAGTGGTGGGGATAGAAGCTCTCGAAATGACTGGGCGTTTATAATTTACCCAGTTTCATCACACCAGTCAACATATCATTTTGTTGATTTACTAAATAATATAAAAGTTTACGTATGTTGTTTTTCTCAGAAACCCCTCCATTATATTTTACTCTTTTTTATTTTAAATATTATAACATTTACATGTTAATAACATGACTTACAAAAATGTATAGATTGTTTCAATATTTTATCAAAGTATAAGATATTAAAATTATAAGAAAAATTGATAATAATTTCTAAAAACTAAATGCACTAAAATTTATAACTTTTTGGGCTACCCCAGATAAAAAAATAACTTGATCCATTAATAATTCGCAGAGATATGGCTTTTTTTGCGCTCCGCGAATTTAAACTCCTAATTTCAGTTTTTTTATGCGTTGTATCAAGTTCAAGTATTATACTATCGAATGCCGTCCAAATTAATTCTTAAATTATTACAAACAATTAGGTTATGTTAAAAAAAATGCTAACTCGGTTCCTACTGGTCGTAGAAACTCTTTTTTTAAATATTTATTTTGATCTCAGCTTTTCTAATTTCTAAGTTAAAAAGTCGTAACTCATGCAGGGGATGAACTAGCTTCAATTGTTTATTAACAAAAAAGTACCTTTTTGTCAAGGCTCAAAACAAAGGACTGAATATTAATTTTTTTATTAAGTTGATTTAAATTAGTAAAATATAAGTCTCGAAAAAGCAAAATACAGAACAAAAAAGATATAGCCCAATAGATTAGGGCTCTAAAATCAGTAAAACTCAATTAATTATCTTAGAAAAAAATTATCCGACTGTTAAACCTCTCCCTCTTTAATTCAGAAATAAAAAAAATTTTTTTTTAATTATGGAAATTGATAAAAAAAAATTGTAATAATTATCAACAGTTCAAAAAATGGCTATTTTTAATAGTTTTTTGCATTTTTTCATAAACGAATTGACCAAATCAATTTTAGCCGGACTGAATTTATAGGTTTTCTAATTACCTAAAAAAACATTTTAAACATATCCCTCTAAAATTAACAATGGCGCTAGCAGAAGCGAAAAACCTGTTTTTACCATTTTTAAACCTCCACCCCTCACCCCTGCATTCTTTTTTTGAGTCTAAAACTATATAGTCCTATTTAGATAATCCCCCTCTACAACTTCTAATACCTTTCAACCTGTTACAAATTAAAATCATGAAAATTACCTACAGACTGTGCTAAAAAACTGTTGGTTACTCTGAATTTAATTTTGAATCAGAAACATTTAATAAATAAATCAAAAAATTCAAGCTGCCAAAAGTTTATTTAATTCAACAAAATTTTCTCTGTAATGTAAATGACAAGGCATAGTTAAACTTTACTACTTACGTAGCCTAATTTTGACAAACTTCTAACAAGGGATTATGACTAATTAAAACTTAATTATGTTACATCACCAAAGATTTTCCTAAATATATAGGCTTTTCAAAATATTGGACCAATTTTATAACTATTTACAATTACAATTGCGGCAAGTTTATCTGTATAGTGTTAAACTTATGTATGACTATATTCAACAACCCTTTAAAGTCTTTGGAATACGTAAAATAAAATTGCAACAAAATAAATTATTTTGTAATCATTAACGTAAAGTTAAAGTTTTTTTTGATTCTTTGCCAAAAACATTAAAAAGTTGAAAATCTTTCTAAAAAAAAAAGAACTAACCCCTCCTCAATTTTTCTTTGCTTTTGTTTCCTACAAAAAGTCTTAAATAATACGTATTCTAGATCATGAGCACCTTTTTTCTCTTAATACCAACAAATCCTCAGAGCTCGGCAATTGTCCCTAGAAATATGCTTCTGAATCTTTACCTAAGCAAATTGATTTTTATGGATTTTTTATGACAAGGGTATTTTTTCCATGTCTAAAGAATGGAGTCTACTTAATTCCTTTAAGAGAGGAGCCGTTCGCTTACTAATGATCTCACTCTTACAGAAAGGTTTTTTTGCCCATCGACGAGCCGTATGGGATCTGTCGCAGTATTAAAGGTATTTTCACCGGCTTTTGCTCCTATAAATTAGCCAATATAATTCCTCTTTAAGCAGCTTTCGACCAACAAGTTTGCATTCCTTTACAGTGCATCTGGAGAAGCCCCGAAGGTACCTTTTTGTTCATTTCTTCATGCCTTGAGTATCTACAGTGTGGATTTAACTGTCTGCAGATGTTCTTTCTTTTCCCTTAAACATTAAAATCTTTAAGTCTCGACTTAATAGACTAGGATACCTCACTTAAAACAGACACAGTACATTAACACTTGGGCTTAAAGTTTTTCTCTCTTGCTTATACCAAATCAATTTTTGAATATGCCAAGGCCCAGTACCGACACCAACTTTCATTCTTTTTTATATTTGCGAGCTTGTTACGTTCGCAACCACTCTTATTCATAGTTTAGTATCCATATTTGATGCCTCTCTATAGATCCTATTTGAAAAGCAGGTTAAGGCAGACATCTCTTTCTTGGTCCCATTAGGTAATATTGAATTAATATTTTTTACTACACCAATTAATGGTTAAGCCATGGTTTGTACTAGCACCAATTCTATATCTTTTTTATAATAACAATTCTATTTTTAAAGAATTAATTGATTCGTCCGTTACTTGGTGACAGTACATTTTAACTATGTAAAATAAAACAACTTGAACTTTGTTAAATGTCACGTGTATTAAAATATATGGCGTTACGGCCGTTTCGTAGTACAACTACATCTTCAAGACGCTTACAAGATTGAGATAAAACTAACTAAAATTAATAAGTAAATACATTGATGGGTAAAAATTCCAGATGGTACGGTAGGTTACGTTAGGTAGAATTTTATATTTTTATTAGCAGATACAATGGTGTTGTTGTGTGTATAAACCTTTTTTTATAGTACTTTGAAAAGAGTGGGATTTTCTAGGTCTAATTGAGTATTAAGAAGATTTACAGTGTTGTCTTTTTTATGTTTATAAATTTCAATTTTCTCTAATAAATCTAATTTTTTGCCTTTTCTTTCTGTATGTAATATTTCTAAATTTGTTATATCTGGAAATGTATGGTTGGAATCTAGAAAATGATTGGCAAAATTTGAGGTTCTTTTTCCTAGTCTAAAACAAGCTTTATGTTCTTTATATCTAGTTTCGAAGTTGCGTCCCGTCTGCCCCACATAGCAGCCATTGCACTCATTACATTTAAGCTTATAAACTCCTGATTTCTTATATTTGTTTTGTTTATCTTTAACATTAAACAATAGATTGGATAGACGGTCAGATGATTTAAAAGCTATTGAGACACTTTCTGTGGATAGAATATTCGATATTTTGTTAGAGATAGGACCTAGATATGTTAAGAGTTGAACTTATTTTTTGTTTTCTTTTTTATATTTGGATAAATTAGTGTATTGGCTATTGTTTTTCTCTTTTTTGCTATAAGGCGGTCTATTTCATAATTTGTGTAACCGTTATTAGTGCCGATAGATTTTATGGTGTCTAGTTCTTTAATTAGATTATTTTTAGACAGTGGTATGGAGAAAGCTCGATGTATCATTGATCTGTACGCTGCTAGTTTGTGTGTTTTGGGGTGTAGAGAGTCAGGTGGTATTGTGATATCTGTGAAAGTGGGTTTTCTATATATGTCAAATTCTAGTTTATTATCAGCGTTTTTTGATATTTTTAGGTCCAGAAAGTTTATTGAATTGTTAATTTCGGTTTCAAGTGTGAATTAAATTTTTGGGTGTAATGAGTTAAGGTAATCTAGAGTCTGTCTAAGTTCATTTTCTGTTCCTGTGAATGCTAAAAGAATGTCGTCTACATATATATGCCAAAAGAAAATGTTTTTAGAGCATTGTGAATTAAGGAATGATTCTTCAAATTCAGACATGAATATTTCGGCTAGCAATGGGCTTAAGGGGGAGCCCATCGCTAAGCCGTCTTTTTGTTTATAGAACTAATTATTGTATTTGAAATAGTTTTGATTCATGCAAAGTTCTAAAAGTTGTAGGATTTCTTGTTGTAGTATTGGATTTACATTATTGTTTTTTAATTTATTTGTTATTATGTTCAAGCAGTCGTTATTAGGGATGTTGGAGAACATGTTAGTGACATCAAATGAGGCTAGTCGGGTGTTTTTTGGAAGGTCTAAATTTTTTATCTTATTTGTTAGATCAACCGAGTTTTTGACTGAAAATTTGGGTGTGAAACTAATCAGGTTTCTAATCATATTATTTAGTTTAATAGCGGTTTCTCTCAGGGGTGTATTGTGATATGAAACTACTGGTCTTACTGGTTTAATTTCTTTATGAAGTTTAACTAGTCCGTATAAAGTAGGTGGAGATGGATTTTTATTTAATAAAAAATATTTTTCGTTGTCTGAGAATATCCCGTTGTAATGTTAAAGATAAACAAAACAAATATAAGAAATCAGAAGTTTTTAAGCTTAAATGTATTGAATGCAATGGCTGCTATGTGGGGCAGACGGGACGCAACTTCGAAACTAGATATTTTTTTTTTATCTTGGGACAGTCCACGAAGGCTGATGCCTAAGTACTAACGTACCGTGGGTGCCTTTGTGCCTTGAGAAAATTGAAATTTATAAACATAAAAAAGACAACACTGTAAATCTTCTTAATACTCAATTAGACCTAGGAAATTCCACTCTTTTCAAAGTACTATAAAAAAAAGGTTTATACACACAACAGTACCATTGTATCTGCTAATAAAAATGTAAAATTCTACCTAACGTAACCTACTCATACCATCTGGAATTTTTACCCATCAATGTATTTATTTATAAATTTTAGTTAGTTTTATCTCAATCTTGTAAGCGTCTTGAAGATGTAGTTGTACTACGAAACGGCCGTAACGCCATATATTTTAATACACGTGACATTTAACAAAGTTCAAGTTGTTTTATTTTACATAGTTTATTCTATTTTTTTTACGAATAATTACCTTTATAGTTTTGCTTATGATAACCACATTACATCCTTACCCACAGCATCTGCTAAAGAGCTTGGACCATGTTTTTAAGACAGAAAGTATTTTCTTTAATTGGAGTACTGCATTTTTTGTTTGGGAAATAGTGTTTTTTAGACCATTTCGCATATTGGACTTCGCATAAAGAATCGTTTGCCACACAAGAAAGTTTCCTTATTTTGCTTAACAATGAGTTGTAGGATACCTATCCGTCTTTTCTTCTCTTAAGAATTATCCATTAGGATTCCCTAAAATCAACTGATATTATGTATTTTTTTTATATTATAAAAATGATTTAATACTATGTATTAAAAATGTTTTTATATTTTGAAAAAGGTAAGCGCAAACTAGTTTGTTTTAAAAAACGAAAACTACTTACTACGGTAAAGTTAAATTTACCTAATGTTTAAATTACGCAGTTAAAATTACCTGAAAATCTAAAAAGGCAACCCGCATGGAACGACTCTAGCCACAAAAATGAAAATTTTATCCGAACAAATACACTCTAAAGTGGCTGCGGAAAATGATCCGATAATCCCATTTTCCAAATCGGATTTGGGAAATAACATTTACATTTCGCTTTGGGTTTTTTAGAAATTATCGTGTGGTAACACCTTAGTATTATTACAGCCAATTTAAGAATAAGCATTCTTTTATAGTTGCCACTAATACACAATATTCTTAAAATTTTAATCTGTTTTTTTGTAACACTTATTTAACGTGTAATTCAATACTAAAAAGGGGCCAATTTATTTTTTACATAGATATTAGAACAGAAGATAAATATTGATATACTTTTTTGCGACATCAAACAGAATAATCCTTGTGAGGCATTAAACGGGACAAGATGGTTGGTTTCTTAAATTAGTAATATTAGGGTCCTAGAAAGGAAAAGTTTGCCCTACCATGTGCTTGTTTTTTTAATCAGGCGTAGAGACTGCTTGAAAACCTTATTGTTAGTGGGAAAAATACTATCGTTAGTAAAGCAATAAATAAGTGAATATAAATATTGTTGTAAATAAAAAGAAGAATTAGAGTTGGTGCCAGTGTTGAACCCCAGAATACTTCACATTATTTTGGTAAATAATATATAGAAGGAATATAACTTTTGTTGAGACAAAGGTAATAAAATGAATTTGGAGATTGTCAGAGGAGGAAAGGTAAAAACAGCAAATAAAGTTGGTGGAACCCTAAGTTTATTTGCTGCAGTTTAGGCCAAAAAATGTCGTGCGTACGTATTGTTACCAATGTAAGCAAATACGCCGCTATTGGGTCAAATGGATAAGAATAATTCATATTTTGAAAACAAAAAATAAATGTTACCGATGTGACTAAAGTTTCGGTTAAAAAAAATATGTGGGGTTTCTATGATGATGTTAATGCATATCTAGTAAATTATATATGTAACTTTTTTGTTTACGTATTATTTTCAAAAGTAATAATTTATTTCAAGAGTGTTTTTTGACAGGCTTTGATCTTGCAAACTATGTCTTGCGGCCAAGCGATTTAGCAATTTTCCTCTAAGTACGGACAGATTATTATCCTTAGACTACCTCAAATATTAAAAGTTAGGATTAAATGGACCGCAGTATGTAAACTGAGAAATTAATCTCTTAATGACATGTAAACTAAGGACCGTTTAAAACAGGGATTATTAATTTGACAGGTCAACTAAGGACCAAATTAAAACAGGTAAAAGTTACAAAATTTTCCTAATTCCCCAATATTTTAGAGGACCCCGCACATTTCTTATGGGAAGTGGCCCCCGCTGAAAATGGCTAAAATTGATATATGTTGTAGCTTTTGTTATCCCGGGAAAAAGTCTCAATGGGCACGAAGCTCCATTTTGCGTATTTTGGCTCCTACGGAGCTCCAAAGCTCCACCGATCGATCATTTCTTATGGGAAGTGATCCCGGTAAAAATGTCTGAAATCGATAGATCTTGTAGCTTTTTTCGTCCTGAGAAAAAGTCTTAATTGGCACGAAGCTCCATTATGCGTATTTTGGCTCCTACGGAGCTCCAAAGCTCCACCGATCGATCATTTCTTATGGGAAGTGATCCCGGTAAAAATGTCTGAAACCGATAGATCTTGTAGCTTTTTTCGTCCTGAGAAAAAGTCTCAATGGGCACGAAGCTCTATTATGCGTATTTTGGCTTCTACGGAGCTCCAAAGCTCCACTAATTGATCATTTCTTATGGGAAGTGGCCTCCGGTGAAAATGGCAAAAATCGATATATGGTGTAGCTTTTGTCATCTAAGAAAAAGTCTTAATGGCACGAAGCTTCATTATGCGTATTTTGGCTCCTACGAAGCTCCAAAACTCCACGGATCGATCATTATTTACAAATTCAAAAGGTCATATTTCAATAGTCTAATGCATAATAATATAAAAAAAGTACATGTTCTTATGTTTTTTAGGTAACTAAATTTAAATCTAATGTCAAAAAGTCAATATTGATAATTGACAGATGCCAACTAACTGTCAAACAGCGATAAGCTATTATTTTGTACTTTTATGGGTTCTGCACTAAAGAAATAAACAATACCCTCATTGCAGCTCCCAATAAGGCAAATTTACTACGAATTTTCAGAGTATGTGTGTTAGTGTGTGTGTGTGTGTGTGTGTGTGTGCGTGTGTGTGTGTGTGCACGTGCGTGCGTAGTGTGTGTGTGTGTGTGTGTGTGTGTGTGTGTGTGTGTGTGTGTGTGTGTGTGTGTGTGTGTGTGTGTGTGTGTGTGTGTGTGTGTGTGTGTGTGGCTGGCATTATGCTTTCCCTAAGAGTCTAACTGAAGACGTCCTAAATTTCTTAACTTGTTCACTTCTTCATTTCAAGGGTAAGGAATCAGCTGCCCGAAGAGGTATTTCCCACCTAATTTCCAAATATTTTACTTTTGTAAAAATAAACTACGTTTTATTTTTAGATTCAGGGTACTTTCTTACTTAAGCATTAAGCCTTCGTGGACTTGCACAAGATAAAAATCGCCCAATATAAAACAGTTTTGTTTTATTAGGAAAGTGGTTTTTTCAAAACATTTTCGCGAATAAAAAATTTACTTCGACATTAAATAAAATCTGAAAAAAAATAAATAATTTGTTTAAATATTTTTGGAATAACATCTCTTGGGGGGTAAATAGGGATTAAAGTTTATATAGACAAATTGTCATTATTAAAGTTGTAAATATGGAAGTTGGTAATTAGGCTTCTGATTACCCAGAAAAATAGAAAGTGGTATTTGTGGAACATCACCTCTGATAGGATAAAGGAGGGAATACAAGTTTGTTTAAGAAAATATTTTAACCCATTAACAAATGCTATTTATATTAAAAAACAATAACAAATAAAACGCAATAAAAACTCTTAATGCACGACGCGGGCAAAGCTGCGGAGCGTGTGATGGAAGACGGAGCTCGGAGAGCGTGATGTGATGAAACGCGATAAAGTAAGAGGAATGGACTATAACAAGAAAACAGACAAAACAAGCAAAAGAAAAATGCTAGTGCTTACTTAAAACTAAGAATTATAAAGTAAAAAGTTTATTTAAAAAAATGTATTGACAAAAAAACTTTTAAAATTATGAAGTATTCTTTTTTTACATTAATTAATTGTTCAACAAAAACGGAATCAAAAGTAGGTACGAAAGAAAGTAGAGGCATTAATTTTTTTCAGGTCTGTGCCTTCACTTAAGAAAAATACCTATCAAATGTATAAAAAAATAAAAGGTTGTTGAGTAAAATATCTTCTTTACTCTGTTTTGTATCGGATCACTTTGACAATAAATGATATCTAACCAAAAATTTCAATTTAGTTTGATCCGTTTAAAAATCTATGAAATTGCATTTCTTGGGGGTTAAAATAGGGATAAAAGTTTGTATAGAAAAATCGTTAACTTTAAAGCTGTATATAGGGAAGTTGGTAATTAGGCTTCTGATTACCCAAAAAAATAGAAAGAGGTCGTATTTTTGGAACATCACCTCTAAGGGGTTAAGGGTGGTGATAAAAACTTGTATGAGAAATCATTTTAGCTCGTTTACAAACACCATTTGTATTAGAAGGTTATAACAAATTAAACAAAATTAAATAAAAAACTCTCAACGAACAACGCGCGCAAATCTGCGGAGTGTGTGATGGAAGACGGAGCGCGAAGACCGTAATGTGATAAAACGCGATAAAGTAGGTGGAAGGGACTATAACAAGAAAACAGCCAAAACAGGTAAAAGAAATATGCTAGTGCTTACTTAATACTAAGAATTATGAAGTAAAAAGTTCATTTTAAAAAAATATTTTGACATAAAAAAAAACACTTAAAATAAAGAAATATTATTTTTTTACAATCTATTACTCACCTAAAAACGAAATCAAAGTAGATACGAAAGAAAGGTTGTTAAGTAAAATGTCTTTTTTACTCTGTTTTGTATCTGATCACTTTCACATTAAATAATATCTTACCAAAAATATAAATTTAAAATGATTTGTTTAAAAATTTTTAAAATAAATCTCCTGGGGGTTAAAGGAAGGGATAAAAATTTGTATGAAAAAACATTTCAACTCATTTACAAATACTATGCGGCATTTATATTAGAAAATTATAACAAATGAAACGTAATAAAATAAAAAACTCTTAACAAACGAGGCGCGCTAAGCTGAGGAGTGTGTGATAAAAGACAATGCTCGAAGAGCGTGATGTGATGAAACGCGATAAAGTAAGAGGAAGGGACTGTAACAAGAAAACAGCCAAAACAGGCAAAAGAAAGATGCTAGTGCTTGCTTAAATCCAAAAATTTAAAGTAAACAGTTAATTTTAAGAAATAATATTGACATCAAGAAAAAAACACTTAAATTATTAAAATAATATGTTTATACAACATCATATTATCCAACAAAACAAAATGAACAGCAGGTACGATAGAAAGTAGAGGCATGGAATTTTTTTTCAGGTCTGTGTCTGCACTTAAGAGACGATTTCGCCACGTTTTGGTTGGTACATAACTGGTTAACCATTCGGTATCTTCTGACGTCATGAGAATGACGTACCTTACCAGCTACAGCGGCTGGAAGAAGTGTGTAAACAAAATTCCTTTACTTTCAATCATTACTAACCTCTTAATAACAATGAGCATATTTCATCGTTCTCAAAGAACGTCAATGTATGATTATTAATTAGGAACGGCACTCATTTCAACAAATTGATAACAAAAAATAACCAAAATAGCTAGCCAATCACCTTCCAAGTTAAACAAAGATAGCAAGCTACCAAAATCAACTAACCATGCTTCAAGCTTGGTATGTGATTTGACAGACCAAAATAGATACCAAAGTTCTTGTGACGTCATCGTTTTTCGTCCTGAAATCGGTTGGTACATTTCTGACCAACCAAAAGTACCTACCAAAACGTGGCGAATTCGTCTAAGAAAAATACCTACCAAATACATATACAGGGTATCCCAGAAGTAATGGGACACAGAGCAACAGCAGATTCCTTAGGTCGACATAATGCAATTAACGTAAACTTGCCCTATCCCAAAGCTGATTATAACGAAGATACAGGGTGTTCAAATTTTAATTTTGTTTTTGTTTTTTCTTTATAATTTCTTAAAATGACATAGCGGTAAAAAAGTAGAGATTTCTGGGTTCTTTGAGTCGTGAAATTTAAATTCGTCCATACTTTTGATGTTGCTAAAAGGGCGCTAGCTACGGCCTACCCCACTTGTTTTAGATGGCATAACTTTTTTTGGGCTTAGTATATTAACCTTTTTATAAAAAAACAAGTTACTATAACTCCCTCTGCGTCAAAATGTATACTTCATTTAGGTCTCTAGGAGCAACTGTTTTCTAGACAAACGCACTTTAAAGGAACCCGCAATTTTCCTATGGAAAATGAGTTTCTGCCAATTTTTTTCAAACTTTGCAAAGTAATAGTTTTTAATACGCTGATCAATAGTCTCCACGGGCACAAAATCCAAAAACCCCTCTAACCCCCAAAATCAGCCTTAAAGGTAACTAGGGATTTGGAGACATTTGAGGAATATTTTGGGAGGGTTAGACGGGTTTTTGGGTTTTGTACCCGTGAAGACTTTTAATCAGCGTGTTAAAAACTATTACTTTGCAAAGTTTGAAAACAATTGGCCGAAACTCATTTTCCATAGAAAAATTGCGGGGTCCTTTAAAGTGCCTTTATTTTGAAAACAGTTGCTCCCAGAGACCTAAATGAGGTATACATTTTTGACGCAGAGGAAGTTATAGTAACTTCTTTTTTAATAAACAGGTCAATATACTGAGCCCAGAAAAAGTTATACCATCTAAAACAAGTGGGGAAGGCCGTAGCTGGCGCCATCTACCAGCAACATCAAAAGTATGGACAAATTTAAATTTCTCGCCTTAATGAACCGCCAAATCCCCAATTTTGTACCGCTATGTCATTTAGTTGAGAAATTATTGCGAAAAAACGAAAACAAAATTAAAAGTTTAACATCACCCTGTATCTTAGTTATTATCAACTTTGGGATAAGGCAAGTTTACGTTAGTTGCATTATTTCGACCTAAGGAATCTGCTGCTGCTATGTGTCCCATTACTTCTGGGACACCCTGTATAAAAAACAAAGGATATTAAGTAAAATATCTTCTTTACTCCGTTTTGTATCGGATATTTCGTTTCTATTTTAATAAAGTTTTATATTTAATGGCTTTTCTTACACCAACTTTAAAACATTATCGGCCTCTAATTTGTTTCGTACCTACTTTTGATTTCGTTTTTGTTGGATAATTTAGCGTATGTATAAAAAATATTATTTTCTTATTTTAAGCTTTTTTTTAAGTAGATTTAATTTTTTTAACAACCTTAATATTTAAAATATACATTTATTCTTATTACATTTAAAAAGGTAAGACAGCTGTTAAAGTAACTTTAATATAACACAAAAACTCATTTATATATATTTTTCAAGGTGTATGTATCAATTAAAAATTTGGTACAACAGCCACATACAATATTTGCATTGGAAGCTCCATCTCGATATGGTTGGATATTTGATAAAGGTATTTGGAAGCCAAATTTTTCTTCCCAAGAACCAGTACCCGATACTATAAGGAAAACTTTGTCTATACGTTGTTCAGACAAACTTGCAGCAACAATAAATGTACCTGTTTTTCTCAAAGTTTAAAATGCTGCAGTGAGTGCAAATACGTAAACTGCAGTATCAAAAACCAAGCTACAAAGACTTACAATTCGGACGTTGAGGAGTTTTGAATCATTTATTAATAAATGTAGGTATCTAAGTTTCAAAGTTTTTTAATTGAATATTTATCTTTAATTTTTTTGTTCGCTCTACTGTAATTCTAAGTAACTAAGCTAATTAGCTACGTTATTTAAAAAAATCTTAACGATTTTAAGTTTCTGTAAAAACATTTCGTCTAAAAAATTGCATATAATATGATAAATAAATACCTAAAAATATTTCAGTGAAAATTATAATCAGTCAAATAAAAGGAAAATATTCTATTCTTATCTTTCAACTATTCTGTACATCATTATAATGAAATATTCATTATTTTGTATCAAAGCTCCCCCTCTCGCATACATAAATAAAATAATGAAATAATCCGGATCAGGCCGAGCGAGCGGGTGGTTTAGCGAAACGCGAGGCGACGCGGTGCAGCGTATGGCGAACGGAAAATTGTTCAAATTTAGGTAACGATAACTTTAAAGTTATTTATCCTAAAATACTGCGGATTTTTTTAAAAACTTTGTTGCTTTATTAGCTTTATTTCAGACGCAGATTAGTATGACAAAATTCCTTAAAACAAAAAAATTTCTCGATTACTCTAAAAAGTGATGTAAAAAAGTAAATGTTCAAGTTTTTCTTGGGTTTACAAAAAAACAAAGCCTCTTTTAAATAATTAATTGTTACAGTTATCATTCAAAAAAACAAAAATCTCAACTATTTTAATTAGTGACGGAGATATCGCGAGGTATGTGTGAAAAAGTAAGAAACAATAATTATGACAGATTTATGACATTTTCCGTTATAAAAAAATTCTGACCTACTAGAAAATGTCGTCATTGGCCATTTAAGATTGCCATGGACCTAAGCTATAATTCTGTAAAGGTCTAATATAGTTATACCTAAAAAAAAATAAGTCACATTTTTACGGCTTTTGCGGTCCACTATATAAGACAATTATTAAAAAACTAAATACAGTTAGTAAGTATATAAAATAAATTACTAATCGAAGCTAAGTACAAGGTGCAAATACCATGTGTATAATCTAGATATATATGCAAAATAATCCTCTTATACGAAAGTCGTACAAAGAGATTACGTGCAAAACCCGAAAGCGATCGCACACGGCGGAAGTGGAACTGGGAAATGAGATTCTCCCTCAAACAAACATATTTAAAATAGATGCGGAAAATGATCTGATAATCCTTCTGAAAATTTTAGATTCGGTTAGTGTAAAATTTAAATAAAGTTTATAAAATGTGTTACAGAGCTGTCAAAACTTGAAGTACTTCAAGTTAAATTTTACTTGAAGTACTTTTTTGTACTTCAAGTATTTTACTTCAAGTACTTTTTATTAGGAGGTACTTGTACTTGTATTGATTAGTTTTTATAAAGATACTTGGATTTTTACTTGATTTGACCAAGTAAATTACTTGAAGTATTTATTTAAGTACTTAAAGTATTACGATGTACTTGAAGTAAAAAAAAGTACTACAAGTAAAAAAAGTACTTTAAGTAAAGAAAGTACTTCAAGTACATAAAAAGTACTTGAAGTAAAAACAATACTTCAAGTAAATAAAAAGTACTTGAACTAAAAAATCAACCAGGTACTATATTTCCTATGAGAGTTTAAGGCCCAAGCGCTCACCCGAGTACGGCATTGCAGGCCTGTTGCCATAAATTTACATACCAAATTTTACATTATTTCGGACATCAGATGCATAAGATCCCGACTTAAAACGGGTCACTTAGCAACCCTACTTGTTTTTCTAACTATAGTTTTACCGACTGGCCTTCTTTCCAATGACGTAGGGTTCAGTCCTTAAAGCTTTTAGAAATTGTTGGAAAACCCCGTTTTGAGGAATAAACCCTCAAACTTCCTTACAAAAAATACTACTCAAGTATAATTTGTTTTACTTGGAGTACTTTTAATTACTTCAAGTACTTTTATGTGCTTCAAGTACTTTGGTTTACTTCAAGTACTTTGGTGTACTTCAAGTACTTTGTTTTACTTCAAGTGCTTAGTTTTACTTTAAGTACTTTGGTTTACTTTAAGTACTTGGATTTACTTCAAGTAAAATACTTGGATGGTACTTCAAGTACTTTTTCAATTTACTTGAAAATGCAAGTACGTTTTAAGGAATACTTGGTACTTGTATTTGAAGTAATTTTTAAAAAATCAAAAACTTGGTACTTGTACTTTAAGTACTATTTAAGAGTACTTTGACATCTCTGATGTGTTACCTAATAGGTAAAAAAATGTGTGGTGGTCCACACTCTTAAGTTGTAACCTCGTGAAGAAATATTGTTTTTTTATAAATAATACACTATGAATTTAATATAAAAAGTTTGCTTATTACGGTCATAATAAAAACTAAAAGAAAAAAATAAAAAATTTAGAAGGATTTGGGAATGGTTTAAAATTGTTTTGTTTTACCTTTTAATAAGGACTTTTTAAAAGGAAATAGAGCATTTTATTTGTCATTCACCTATTTTTATAAGATAAATTCTTTAGAATTTGAATCCTACGTTAGGGTTTTCTATCACCAACAAACATCCTACAAAGATTATTGTTTTCTTGTATGTTGCCATTAAAATTTTGTTTCAAAAGCATTTTTATTATCATATCTCAGATATGATATAACCAACAAACTCAAGGACTAGAATTAACACAACGCCAGTTTGTAGGCAGGGTGTTTGGTATAGTGATCTGTTTGTTTTTGTTTTGGAAAAACGTAAACAAACTGCCAGATCTCAAAAATCAAAATCAGGAAATTTTCTTGATAATGTAATAAAATTATTAAAAAATATTGGTTTTTGTGTTAATATAGGCAACATCGATTTAAATTTAAACATTTATTGGAACTGTCATTCCAAGATTTGATTGCACCGGCCACATGGTTTATTTGGACAGCTGGCACTTCGATGTCATTTTATCTCTTTCTAGTAGGTTGTATGACTTAATAACACGTTTTGTAAATTGACTTAATCAACAGCAATCGAATTGAGCATCTAAAGTGAATGACATATCTTTTCTGTCACTTCAGATTAACAAAAATGGGTTTGTGGCTTTAAAAATATTTTTTTTTAAATAAAGAATCATCGATTTATAAAAATGTGATTTTTGCTGCAATGCCATAAACATTGAAAAAGTTATTATTTCCGGAGTGATATTATTTATACCTAAAGTCCAAAATTTCTGTCAGTGACTCATTTTATACCGGCCACCCAACCGACGAAGCGGCTGAATAAAAATCTAACACTAGTAAATGATTTTTAAGCCTATGATATACCTTTCCGCTCAAATAACAGTGAACCGGCCAAAAGTTTCATCGCCACGTTGTTATATTTCGCAAGAATAAATCACCAGCCAGCGATCGCACTTAAAATAGCACGCCAATATGTATTAAAATCATTGTTATCGAGAGGACAATAAAAGTGACAACGCACATTCCTTAGTTTACAACTTGAAGAGACTTGAAAATAAGCGTATCGATAGGGTTTTCGTGCTGTTCGATGATTTTATTTAGTTATTATTGATTATGGACAGATTTTGTAAGATTAAATTTTAATTGCTATACAGGGTATTTTCTAAATATTATAAATTTCTAATAATTGTAGTATATAGATATTGTTTTGTGACAATTTTATAATAGTTTATCTAATTTGGTGTATATAGTTGTATATAAAGATTTATTGTTGTTAAGTGCTTTTAATTCTATAAACTATGATTGTTAACCAACCTTTAACTAGTTATCCGCCTAAAAAAAAAACTCAGTTAACGTTAAAAGAACGAATAATGGTTAAAAATGTTTTCCATGGGATTCGGGAACGAAATCCAGGACTTACCACTTTGGATGCTGCAGAGATATGTGCAACTTTAACAAAAGTTAATTCGCGTACGGTATTCAGAGTTTTAAAAGGCAAAAAAAAATCAATACTAGTAATTATGCGGATACTGGAAAATGCGATTTTTTCGCTATTTTTTTTGCACACTTTTTACTTTTTGATTGTTAAACATGAATCAGAAGCTGTTTTTTTGGCTGCCTCTTATAGTATTAAAAAAATAATAATTGAATTGTTTAATTCCATTTTACGACATATTCCTTTAAATTCTGTCATTTGCACGAAAACATATTTAAAAAACTCATACTATGTTAATATTAAAAACAAAACACTTAAAAAGTAAGGAAAAAACCTTAATTTTCAATAAAAAGTAGGTAAAACGTTTACGTCCGAATTCAACTCGAAATTCTAAAAATGTTGACCTGTTACCAGGTTGTAATAGTTTTCTGTTTTGACATTTTTATAAGGTATGCGAACCTTGCTTCGCTCGACCGGCAATGTTTGATCAAAAATATTCTCTATATGGAAATCTTAAATATGGAACACGAAAGACCCGAAATAGTTATTGGATTCTACAAGCTGATGATCTCAGAGCTTTTGTGTTCCTTATATAGTGGATATTTTTGATGAAGCAATGCGTGTGAATATCGTATTTAATATTGAGATTGCAAGATCGGTGGTAAATTGGCAAGTCGGTGTAACTTGGATTGTCTATCGTTCTGCTTTTACATCTTTTTTAATTTATGTTAAGACTAAAATTTTATTATTTTTTTCATGTAGCAAAATAAAATCAGAGAAGGTAAAATTAAAGAAAATAATGTATTTTTTTTTGGAAAAACGTTGAAAATTCGCCAAAAAAACTCAAATTTGTGTTCTATGACCTCAAAATAGGAGGTGTGCAAAATTAAGCAAAAAAATTACATTTTTCATTAACCCGAATAATACCAAAATAATATAGGCTTGTTACTAATTTAAAGGGTTGATGAAAATGTGAGAAAATAACTTTTGCTTGTAAAAAATATTTTTATGTTTTGACGAAATTTTATAATTTATTTTCTAAAATGCGTACGCCACTGGAATTGATTCCCCTGACCCCACACAACCCGGGGCACTCTAAAAGCGAGCGATGCGTCATTGACAGAAATTTTGGACTTGAAGTATAGTGTGTTTAATCAAGGTTGCTATTCAGTGTGTTTACAAGAACTATCCCGCCTTGCCCCCCTGAATATATTTATGCCAAACAAGGTTTGTTTACTTTGTTTCTATCCAAGAATTCTTTGGATATAACAAAGGCCTGGAGTTTCAGGACCCCACTAAAGAAAATTTACTTTAAAACCTTTTGTTTTAAAAAAGCAGATATTTTTGATTCCGAACAGTAGTAAAACAACCCCAAATTTTTATTATATATACTGATAAGGTTTTTTGCGTTCTTTCTGATAATATACCCGAAAAAGATGAAATGCTATATGTTATCCTTCAAGAGAGTTTGTCTTGGTATAATAACTTTCCCTTGAGTACAAAATAATACAGAGATAACTTTAAATATTTTAAAAACGGGCGTAACAAACTTTTATACAACTGAGAATTATACAAAGACATTTTGAAATGTTTTCGTATTACACCAAAATTTTAAGAAATCGTTTTAAGTTGCTCGGATGTCAAATACTGTAAAAAAAGTAATTAAATTAATGCTTATTAAGAAATAAAAATAAAAAAGGAATTAAATAAATATTCACAGCCCTAGCAGGCTTATAACGAAAAAACCAAAAATAACCTGCAAGAAAAAGGAAAATTTACTTTATTCACGCAGATACCAAATCATCACCGTCAGTCGTATCATAATTTTAAGCAATGAAAAGTTTGTTTTTAAAATTAAGGGTTTACAAAAGTCTATTTATAAAGTTTTTTTTCAAAATTATAGGAAATTCGCATTTTTTTACTTTACAAATTTTATAAAGGGTACGCGTGCGTAAATTGTGAAAATGTAAGCGATCTTGAAATATCTGACCAAACATATTACTTTTTGTTTTTATTAACATGTAACCACAATGATTATATTTAGGATAAACCCATTTATAGACTCTTCAAAAAACATAATGTTTTTATAGTACATTATTTAACTATATTTTTATAATCAAATACACTTCTGGACAAAAATAGGCACAATCTTAAAATTTGCCATAAGACGCAATGCTAGTTGTCTGTACCAAAAATATTTATACTCGTATTACCACTTAGAAATCATCAAACTTGGTGAGTAAAATGTAAAGTGTTAAAAAAAGACAATCTTGCAGTTGTGTATCATTACAACATTTCTTGTGTTGTTGATAAGCCCCACAGAATGTAGAAAGTTTTTAAGAAAATGAATGCAATAGTAATTAAATGGCCATTATTGATTCAAAAATGTGTAACACTCTGTGGAGTTTATCAGTAACACAGCAAATGTCGTGATGATACACAACTGTGGGATTGTCCTTTTTTAACACTTAGATTTTGTTTAATGATTTCTAAGTGGTAATATAAATATTTTTGGAACAGACAATTAACATTACGTCTTATGGCAAATTTTAAGATTATGCGATATTTTTGTCCATGAGTGTATAATTATAAAACCTTTTTTTTAATAAAAATACTTAAAAAAAAATAAACATAATTTTATATAAACCAAAAATCGGCAAAATTCATGACAAGTTGTAAATTCAAAAAATTATATATGATATTATCTTTTTATATTGTATTATATTATATTTATATCAAATTATTGAAAATTTGTATGTTCACAATTAACTCAAATGTTTTGATGTCAGATTTTTTATGGAGCAATGCCTTGGGAAAAAATTGTAGACAAAAACTTAAAGATATATAAAAATTGCGGTTTTGCTTGTAAAATATTCTTTTGCAATTATTTGGCAACAAAATATTACTTATTTTTTATACCGTTGCAAAATAAGTACTTTTACAAAAAAGTTGTTTTGCATTTCTTTACTTAAAATGCACATTTTTCTTATTAATTTAGATTGTTTAATATAATGATAAAGGACCCCACACTTATTAAATTAAAAAGCGGAATAGTCCATTTTTAAAAATATTTTAGTACATTAGAGTTCAGCAAACAAGGAAATGGATCCGAAACAAACACAAGGAATACTGGGCGAAGCTCGGTAGAATAAGACAAGGAAAGGGCTTCATAAGGGGCCCATCCAAAAGAACGAAGAAAGAACTACTCAGACAGAGTAGGAAAAGACTTCGCTTAACAGTAGGAATGCTAACAGGGCACGATAACCTAAGAGGACACCTACACAAGATAGGCTCATACAATGGGGATCCAAGTTGCAAAATGTGCGACGAGGGGGAAGAAACAGCCTACCATATACTGTGTATGTGTGAATGTGAAGCGTTAAATCACAAAAGACAGGCATTATTTGGGCAACCGAAAATGAGCCCACAGAAATATATCAACCAACCAGTCTCGGGGTTATACAGACTTGTAGAAGAAACAAGACTAATGGAAGGATTGGTATAAAAGACAACGGGAGATTAGGCACAAAAAGCACAAGAGGCTGGGCTGCCTACGGTAGTCAAAGACGGCTCCCAGAAAGAAAAAGAAGTCATTAGAGTTCTGTTTCTACTTATAATATCTCCACAAATATTTTTAAGGGTTACTGAGTAGGCGTGATGAGTTAGAGCTGCTGCGTAAAGATGGGCCACGGAAAATATAAAAAGTCACATTATATTACTTTACATCAAATTAATTTTAGAAAAACAATAATAAAGGGTGAAAATTTGGGTAAATATACATAGCTTCACAGGATTAAATTATGTTTTGCTATTTGTCTACTATTTTAGGGCAAATCAAATTTCCTGCTTAAATATGAGTTACACTATATTTTTCCATGCAATCCCTGCACAGAAGCTATCTGAAAATTTTTCGTCTATGAGAACTACAAGCTCCAGAAAGAAAAATAAGAAAATTGAAATACAAATTATTTACCTCAAAAACACCTCCACTTGCCATAAAGTCCAGGTAAAAATCACAAAATCGTTAATTAAACAAATTGATAAGTCAAATCAATTTATTGGATGGTTTCTAGAAAAACAAAAAAGAACCAAATAATACTGTTTCCAATTTTAGATGACTAACCGGATGCGCCCCTACGCAGCTAGCCATTCACTTTAAGGACGTTAACCTCCATAAACTCACTCAGTAACCCCCATGAGTTAAGTTTTTTGGAGATAGCAAAAAATCAAAAAAACCAAGAAAAATGCGGTATCATCACGGTCCCATAAGAACACCGGCTTTTGCTGAAGACTCTAACTTTTATTTTTTCCTGTAGTCAGTCAGTTCTTTGCTTTTACCTAAATATTTTTATATTATTATATTATCTGAGTTAGGTACTTTAATTTTGGAATATTTTAAAAAATTATAATAAATAAATTATTTTAAAAAAGATTGTCCCAGTAACTAAACATTTTATTTCATGTTTATAATAATCAAAATAAAAAAGAAATATTAAAATACTTTAAGTTATATCATTTCGATCTCATAATCAGTTTTTTAGGTTCAAGTTGTTGAGACTACCCTACAAGTTGTGCCAAATTAGAATTAAATTAAATACTACTAACAACAAACTATTTATTGTAACCTTTTGTAACGGCTAAATATTTAATTAAGTATTAAAATACTCTTTACATATTTGGTGTACTAACAGGGTGATTTAAAGATAGGTTAAGTAACCTATTTGTACATGGCATTTAGAATAAAATCTAAATAGGAATCAATTATACCTGATCTATCCAAACAAAACAAAATAAAAACAATTTATTCAACTTCTTCTTTTTTAAGTGCCGTCTCTTCAACGGAGGTTGACGACCATCAACTGGAATTCCTCTCTGTCCTGTGCTAAACGTATAATTGTACTGGCCTCCCCTATATCAAACCACTGACGCAGATTTCGCAGCCAAGAGAATCTTTTACGCCCAATGCCTCGTCGTCCTTCGATTTTTCCCTAAACGATTAGGTGTAGAAAACTGTACTTGCTGTTTCTAAAAATATGGCCAAAATAAGCTGCTTTCCTTCGTTTTATTGTAGTTAGAAGTTCTCGCTCTTTATTCATTCTCTCAAGTACCCCATCATTGGTCACTCGCTCGGTCCATGATATCCTTAATATCCGTCGGTAATTTATTCAACAGTAAGTCAAAAAATGTTTACTTTTTTATGATACTAATAACAAAATTTTTATGTTTTTGTGTGAACATGAAAATACTACTAACTTAAATAACCTAAAATATGTAGGAATTCAGGGTTATAAAAATAAAAACTAAAACTGAATATTAGATTTGTTGCATCTGGTTTTGAATTACGCAAGGGCAAATAACATTTTAAATAACAATAATAAAATACCACCACTAATTAGCAGGTTAAAATTAGTTTTTTACACTTTTTTAAAAGCAGTAGTCAGAATTTTTTTAATGTTTTTGAAATTTTAGGTTGTATTGTGGTGATCTCCTAAGTTTTTGTTCTGCTTTTGCGTCACAATACCCAACCTTTACACACTTTGTGGACTGGAAAATTGCATTATATTATTTTATGTTCTAAATATATGTATTATTAAACAAACAACCCAAATTCTGACCTACTATTTATAAAATAATATCAGTGATGGGTCTCTAACAGACTACAATCTCAAAAAAAAAACAGAGATGCCGGTTTTCAACATAATTACTGCGGTGACTTTTACCCCGCTTTCATAAACGCAAAAATAAATTGTTAGACCATTTTGTATTTTTTTATATTTAGGCGCCTACAAACCATATTCAATCCTAAACTTGTTCTTACGAACTTGTTTCTTTGTCATACTGATAGTAAATACCCTATAACTCAACTGAGTTATCTTTCATATTTCATTTAGATTCTTTCCGTTCGTTGTCTACTTAGTCCGGGAGGCTACCGCAAAAAACCAAGCCAATAATGAACTATGAACAATAGTCAATTCAAATAAATTGCACTTTTTTTACCTCAAAAAAATCGTTTTTAATCGTTTTTTTAATATAACTAAAGCATTGACTATAAGAAAAAAAAATTAAATCAAAATTAATGGTCCAAACTACGTTAGTTTTTTAATATGAAATTTTTTGTAGCCTTTTTAGTTTTTGAGATATTACCGACTAAAATTTAAATTAAAGACCTAAATATCTCAAAAACTAAAAGAGTTACAAAAAAATGTAAAAAACAAAAAATATGCCTTGTAGTAAGCTCTATAAAAAGGTATATACGGAGTTTTAACAAAATTAGTCATAAGGGAGATATAAGCAAAAAAGTGATTTTGGCCATTAAACATTTCGCTAATAAATTTTTGTTGGTACAAGTATACCAGCTACGATCCATTTAAAAATTAATTTAAAATGTTCTGTACATTAAATAAAACAAACTAATACACATGTGCCCAGAGGCGATGGGGAATAACCTGGGGGCACGGATATTTTAATTTTTTTTTGGTCCAATAACTGTACCAATCCGATCCACTTAAAACTTTAACCAAAATAAAATTTAAACTTTATTTCATTGAAAAAAAAAACTAGTGCCTCCTCTATCTAGGTGTTATATGCCTGGCAGGACGAACAACATTTTTTGATCTTCTATGCTACTATGTGTTTAGCTCATTAAATAATATTGATAATTTATAAAGACAGTTACTTTTTCAGAATGATATTGAGAAAATTAAAATCATAGTTTTAACACATTTTTTTTTAATAGTGCATTTTGGATGATCTTTTCATTGTAATTGTTTTCTCTGAGCGCTGTTATGATTGTTTTTATTTCTTTTTGTCTATTGTCCTTTTCCGTGAGGCGATGGATCTTGAGATAAGGGTGTTTGCTACTGCTTGTATTTGGGCTGGGTGGTGATGGGAGTTGCCGTGCAGGTATCTATTTGTGTGAGTTGGCTTTCTATAAACTGTGTATTCGAGTCTTCCGTTGGGCTGCCTTGTTAGTAAGAGGTCTAGGAAGGGAATTTTTCTTTCTTGTTCTATCTCTAGGGTAAACTGAATTCTACCATGGATGTGGTTCAGAAAGCCGAGAAACCTTTCTAATTCGTCATGACCATGAGACCATATGATAAAGATGTCGTCGACATAACGTTTCCAAAACTTAGGCTTTAGAGTGGCTTGCTCTAGAGCCTCTGTTTCAAAAAACGCCATGTACAGGTTGGCAATTACGGGGGATAAAGAATAACCCATGGGAGCTCCATCTGTTTGTTTGTAGTAAAATAAAGTAGGTGTTTTTTAGGGATGTTGAAATGAAGGAAGTTTATAGGGATGCTCGGATAAAGGGATTTGACGTCTAGGCTTGCTAGGATGTCATTTGGTTCTAAAAGGATGTCTTTTAATAAGCTGATGAGGTGTGCTGAGTTTTGACGAACGAGTCGGC
>JAHBCN010004147.1:0-67066 GCA_019359885.1 Listronotus oregonensis | reverse complement strand
CCGTTGTTTTAGACAAAGGAAAGAAGATCAGCTGTGGATCTTCTGCGACAGAATCCATACTGTCTGTCATGTAAAACTTTGTGTTTTTCCAAATACTTCAAGATTTGGAAATTAATGAACTTTTCCATTACTTTGTAAACGGCAGAAAGAAGAGACATATGTCTATAGAAGGAAGAGTTTTGCATTCTTTCTTGGGAACAGCACACGTGCAGCTTTCCAGCTCTCTGGAAAAATGCCCGTGTCGTAAGAGAGTCTAAAGAGGCGAGTTAAGATGGGTGCAAGCTCAGGAGTACATTTTTTCAAGACGATTGCTGGTATGCTATCCAGCCCAAACGATTTTTTGGTATTAAGAGAAGAAAGGATAAGCTTGATCTGTTTGACTTTAAAAATGATATCGGACATTTTATGAGAAACAGGAATGTTTTATGGGCGATTTAAATAAAAATAGTTTTTTTTTCGATTTGTTTACACTTTTTATATTTAACTAATGTTCCGCAACTTTCTGAGAGGAAGCATATCTTGATTTGGTGATATACATCCATTTGAAAGTTTTCAGTAAAAATATGCGTGCCACAGCGTACATAACTCTTGTTTTTTTACAAACAAGGCTTGGTCTAACAGGGTAAAAAGTTATAAGTATGTGCACTTGATGATTATGATAATTTTGGTTCGGCAAAACCAAATCCTTATTTTTTGACACAGTCACGAACGTACTAACTTGTTATACTAAATATTTTCTGTGATAAAAAAGTCCATTTTTGTTGCAGTTTGTAGTATTCAGTGCCGTCGTGGCTGTTGGATCCTGTAGACCTGGAATAGTATCAACCTGTAAGTATTTTTCAATAAAAAATAGAAATTTCAATGACCTTAAAAATGTATGTCTTTGTCATTCATCTAACAACTCTCCGAAGGGGCAAAATGTTACGATATCTAAGAACTGTACTGGATTTTTGTTTTCGTTATCTCTCCTACCTAAAAATATTATTGTATAAGATAGAAACAGGCAAAATACAAATATTATTTTTACTAATATATTGAAGAGAAAAGGCAGATCTTTGTTTAACATATTGGTTTTAGGCAGAGTTTGAATTACTTATGTAAAACTTTTAAATAAATACTTATTTTTTGAATTCATATAAGCAAGCTGTTTTTAGTATTTCATTAAAAAAAACATTTCCTGTCTATTTGCTGACTGTTTGATTGTTACTGTTTTTTATTTAAAATATTTCTGTCTCGTATAATACCAACTCCCAGTCAAAATATACAAAAACTAAAAATAATGTAACATGGTCATCTTGTGCATTTTTTTACCATATAATCTAAAAGAATAATTGAAAATAGTTTAAGGTAAAACAAAAGAGACATTAATGTTCTCTTAATGGGACTCTACTACTACTACTACTACTCTACTTAGTAGTTTGTTTTTAAAAGTGTTCCTCTTTCTTGATACGTTTTTATAAATGATTTCGTATTCATTTTCAGTATTATTAAAAGTAGTTATAAACGCTATAATATCACAGATAATTAACTTTTTGTGTTTTGGCATTTCAGGTATTTAATATTATTATTTTTGATTTTTTTACTAAAAAGCAAATTAGTCAGTTAAGTTATCTATGTTATTACTAAAAATAAAAAAAAAAAAGCGCTTTGAAAAACAAACCAAATGCTACTTTTAATTTATTTCTATTTTATTTCCACTTAAATAATTTTTTAAAGTGTTTAAAAACGGAAGATAGCTATTTTACACTACGTGTTAGATAACCCTGTTCATAAGAGAAATTAATCATGCATGATCAGAAAACAAGTTCGGTGACGACACAAGATAATTAATTACCACTTGCATCACAAATCATGTAACTAGTTGTTGGAGTATGGTGAGTTTAGTTTTAGTTTCCGACAACTATATCCAAGTATCGAAACATGCAGATACAACATTTTACAGTTTAAAGTTAAAACATACTAAAGATTTCGTCCCCTGGTTCTAGGGATTTTGTACGTAAATTGACAAAAAGGCAGTTTTGTGAAAAATCTCCCACATATTGTGCTAGTAAACATTGAATCATAAAAAATTTCTAAAAAAATACTAAAAAATTAAAACAATTTAAACTAAATAGAAATATCGCACATAATGTAAAATAAATTACACTTGACGCAAGTATTATAAAATAAAATTAATTAGAGATGGGATTATTTTATGTATTAAACTTATAAAAAATACAAAAAAAATAAGATTTATTGTTAAATGGTTTAAGTTTGTTTTAAATAAAATTAAATATTGAGGAGGTCTTTTCCCTATTAGTCGGAAAGTTCATGACATGTGTTTGATACAGGTAGAAATTACACATAGCTAATTCGATAGGATAGATGAGTAAGTAATCGATCTATTGCTTGACCTACCTGGGTACACCAGGTACAGCGCGTACAGGAAGTCTGCGCAGACTTATATTTTTATGATTGTCAATTACTAAACCCCGAAAAAAGTGATTGGCTTTTTGCAAATATTTTTTTAACATAAATAATAAGGACCATATTAAAAGTTCAGCGTGAATCAAACACTTTTTTATTTTTAGAAATTTAACTTTTAGGTAATTTGGTTCAAAGACAAAAATCAAAACCTTTATCACTTAGGCTAACTTGTAAAAAAATACAGTAACTAGAAGTATTTTTATAGAACAAGTAGCTGTAATATTGACAAATTAATTCAACGTCTACACATACTATCTATTAAGGCCGCCAGCAGGGGGGTCAGGGGGGTCCGCCGACCCCCTGGTTTTAAAAAATTACCTAAAATAAAACAATTCCCGTCTAAATCCTTAAATATTACAATATAGCCTGGGAATTTAAATGAGTATAATTATTATTTAGAAATTAAAGTTGTAATATTTTTATTTGTGTTTTTAATTCAATTAATTCTAGACTAGTAAAATGACTTTTTGACCCCCTCTACATTTGTTTCTAGCGGCGGCCCTGCTATCTACATATACTTAAAATTACTTCAGGGCCCTTATTCCTAAACTGATTACGTAATTATAGTGAACCTTACTGCAATTCGTATTTTTTCGAGAATATACTCTATCAAAGCACATGCTTAGAAAGATATATTATTTAAATACATTAACAATTTTAATTCTGGCTCTTTTTTTCTAAAAGCAGCGCCTAAACAAACAAGATGTTTTCTCTTGTAACAAATAAAAACAAAAAGGAAAATTGATGGTACGTCGTTACATAAAATTAATATAATTCTGTTTTCGGGGAAGAGTTATTAATTGTGATCCAAAAAAGTATTTGTTTCAGTATTATTATAATAATAATCCGCTTATGTTTTTAGTATATCTGTCAAATATTAAATATATGAATTTATTATTGACTAAAAATAAGTTTTGTACAATATATTTTTATATAAATATTAGTTTAAAGGATTTTTCTTTACCTGTCAAACTGGTATAACCACTAGAATCTACTAATGAGTATGCAAAAGGATAGATTAAAATTTTATACTCCAGGTTTGAAATATATATTTTTTGTTGTGAAATGTATAATATCGAAAAAATAAAAACATAGGTTTTATGCTGTGCATTTATCCTCATGAAATAATTTTATGCAATAGACATCCCATATGTTAATCGGTAGATTTAATCATAATTTTGAATAATGTATTCCGGAAAGGTGAATGTATGTTACATATACAAGCAATAATATTACATTTAATGGATACTTTATTTATTATTTAAATTTTTACATCGGCCGAGTAATTTCACTTTCATCTACGTTCTCTTTCAGCTGTCTGCTGATCTTCAGTAGTTCCTTTCTTTTATAAGCATAATTAGTTTACTTTTGATTAAGTACAACTGATTGCTTTATTTTTTTTTTAGTTTTATAACCTTCTAAACATGAACGGAAACGATATCCAAAGTAATTCTATTCTCCGTTTTTTTTTTAATAAAACGATGGTTTCAGGTTTATACAGGATAAAACAAAACTTGGTGTCTGCAGCCTTACCTAAAATAAAAAACCTTTTCCGTGTATATTATTTTAGATCTTCTATTTTACTAATTTAATGTAACAATTCTATGGGGTTTTAGAATTTTGACTACAAAAAGGTTTTATAAAAACCTCAAACTGTAATTTGTTTATAACATTATTATAGTTTTAACAACCCATATCCTCAATGGAACCTTTTTATTTAATATAGAGACTAAAATTTGAAATCAATAATTTTTTTTGCCCTAAAATTCGACAGATTTTAAATTTATAGTAAATTAAAGTATTTTCTTGCCCTACAAGGTATAGGTACTTTAAAAACTTAGCTAACATTTTCTTGTTGTCTGTTTAAATCTCCTATTTTTTTTTTTATTGGGCCAATAAATATGCCGCTTTAAAATTTATTTATGGTTAACATAATATTTTTAAATCAATTTAATTTAAAATATATTTTTTGGATAATCCGTTACTTTGCCATTTTGCAAAATGTTAAAACCTGTGTTGTTATATACAAAAACAAAACAAAAATTTAATTTTAAATGCAATTTTTAAATAGTGTTGTAAGTTTGAAGAATGGAAAAATATTACCGACGAAAAGTGATAGGTCGTCTCTAAATAAGAGCTTTTTAGCAGTTTTATGTATAAAGGTAGACAAGTTCTGTAATCCTGAATTTAAAGTTATTTTTTCTGAGTAGAATGAGGTTTGGGACCTGATAGGTAAAATGTAGCAATTTTTTTGTTTAGTAAATAAAATCCTGCTAGCATTTTAAGTTCTAAGACAATCATGACATCAAACTCAGGTTTAATCAGATTACAAATTTATAAAATACCCCCTAAATATTCGATATTACGAATGCTTTTAATTTTCACGGAAATTTTTCTGATGATACAAAGAGCCTCCTGAATTTTGCGATGTAAAGTGGTCCAAATATTAAAAAAAACTAAAAATATCGATATACTGATTCGGGGTGAATCTTGGGGGGCGCTGCTTTTATTTTTTACAAGGTACCGCCTGGATGTACAAGAAAGACCCCTGAATTTGCCATGAATTTTTGAAAGGCGTGAACTGGTTCAAATATTAAAAAAAAAACATATTTATCAAAATTTTTCGACAACCATATTTCTCGAACGAATCAATCAATTGTGATATGTTTGGAGCGATCGACGCGTTTTTTTTTTAGGTTAAAATCTAATTAGATTTTGGGGTCGGTCGGCATAGCCGTTTAAAAGTTATTTAAAAAAATATTTTTGAATATTTCACTAATGTATAAATTTTCCCATAAGACACGTTAAATATCAAAAAATTTTATCGGAAATTTCACGTTGCCTAGACAACGTGGTATTTCCACTTACTTACAAACACAGAACAATCGAATTGTTTGTTTGTATTGACAATTAGAAACGTCAAAATCAGTCAAAATGAGTCGATTTGGTCATGTACCCGATGAAAAAATAGAGAAAGTAATTAAAAAAACGATTTCAGTTATAGTTTTAATTATGTTGCATGAAATTGAAAATTGTATAGTAAACAAAACCATTTTAATAGTATAATACTCCCATATTTCTCCATTCTAGAAATATTCTTCCTAAATACCGCTCGTGCATAAAAATTAACCGGATAATTTTCATTCAAGCTTGTTATAGAAATTCCGCTTGTTTTTTGAACTTGTGGAATTATAAATAACAAGCTTTCATAAAAATTATGGGTAATTTTTAAGCACTCGTGGTATTACCCCCAAAAATTTTATTTTTGGGATTTCTTAAAATCTGTGGTCGGGATCGTTTTAAATTGTAAGTATAGAAAATCTAAGTTTGGTGAGGATTTATTTAGTAGGCTTAAATTGAGGCACGAGTCTAAGGGACTAAAATTTCGGTAATAGGGCGGTATTTTCTTCAGTGCTCAGGGGCGGGGCTAAGGTTAAATCCGACCCTGGCTGTCATAAAAATAAAAAAATAAAATATAATATAAATTTAAAATACAATTGGATGTATTTTTACAACCTCAACTCGTTTAAAATACTTTATTTTTAATACTAAGACTAAGTTTATCATTGAAATCTCTAGAACACGTAACATATGATGGATGGAAGCAAAAAGTGCAAAAAAGTAACAGCGAGAAACTTGGCCTAAGTAGTTAAATTTTATTTTTTTTACCATTGAATTTAAACTGTTAAACTAGCCAAAAGTTTTTTTTATTAATTCTCCAAATAAATTGTAGTATAGAGTGATTAGATGGTAAAAGATTTATGTAGAAACTTTATAACCCGAAGTCATTAAATCTATAATACGTAGTGTTACATAGAAACAATAAAATTTGCCGTCATTTTCTGAGATGCGAAGATATCATTAGTAGATCTGTTTTAGTCTTATCCATTAACTGCTTGTGTAAACAGTGAATAATCATCTTAAATTTTATTTTTAGCTTATGGTGGAGACAGCGGTGGTGATGATCATGGCCTTAGCGGACTCAGCTTAGCTAGCCTTTCTTTAAGCGGCGCCAGCCATGGCCTTAGCGACAGCGGCCTGGGAAGCGAAGGGCACTCCTTGGATCTTGGTGGCGGTGGCGGATGGGCAAGCGGAGGCAGCAGTTCAGGAGGAGGATATGAAAGTGGTGGAAACTCCGGAGGCGGAGATTTTCATCATGGAGTTAGTATCGTCGGAGGAGGTGGTGGTCAACAAGGACAAACTATTGATTTAACACACAATGGTAAGTAAAGTTAATTGTAAAAGCTGTTAATAAATTTAGGTAAATAAGATTACCGCATATACCTACAAATAAATTAAAACGTAATAATTAAAAAAATGAAGACAGTGGCTATCTGAGATGAAATTATTTTTGGCTTTCTTCTTCTTTTTTTTACCATTATTTTTTGTTTTAGGTGATGGTCATCACGGACCTTTCGGAGGAAGTTTTGTTGCCTCTAGTAAATACTCAGCTGGAGGGCATGGAGGTGGTTCCGATGGTGGTCATGGAGGATATGGAGTCTCGGAAGGAGGTTTTGAAGGACACTACAGTGATGTACTAGGTGCAAGTGACGATCATTCTTCCGGTGGATATGAATCTTTATCTTCAGGATCCTTCGGTCACTAAACACTTTTTCTTCTCGGTGCTTTCAAAAAACCAGGTTTATATTATTAGAAGGTATAAATAAAACTTTCCTACTATATATGTATGTATAATTTTAAAAAGTCTTTCTTATAATATAAAACTGGTTTTTTAACTATCCTTCAACTGTTGTAAAAAATCCTTTGACTGTGTACATATTTTTGTTATTTTTGTTGATTAATTTTAAATTTTGTTGACTGTTTTTTTTTTAATAAAATACAAAAATAAAAATATGATTTTGTTTTCTTTAAGACAGTGTTTGTTTTAGTACAGTTTTTACCGCTTAAAATAATTTTGTAATTTTCGGGCATGTCGGGTAATCAAAAGGTTTTATTTTCTTAAATTTTGGATGCTTACAGTGTTTATTGGGGAGCATGTTTTTTATCGCTTCATCAGGGCATGCGCGAGGCAACATTATAATATTATTTTTTAAAATATAATCACTCCACTCATATTTTCAATATTTGAATGTTTTCTGTATTGCCTATTCTATTTCTGACATAAGATGTCTCGTAGTATTTCTTCAGTTGCAGCTTAGTTTACAAAAAACAGCGTATTATGATAATGTATGTAACATAAATGTTTTATGAATGTACCCATAAACTAGTAAAATGGAAGAACCCTAATAAGGAATAATAGTTCACATCTTAAAGCTAAATTACAAAATGACCAAAATTAACCCTGATGCAAGATTTTAGTTCTCTCTCTTTTAGTACTTATAATGCATACAATGAGTTTTTTCGTTATATAGGTACTTATATATCGCTTCATTTTTAATACATTTTTATTAAAATACCGTTTTTCTCCCAAGCTAGGTTGTGGTTACATAACTTAAAAAATGCTGATTAACATCTTATGTGATGTATTAAATAGGGATTAAAAATAAGATTCACAAGTTTAAAAATATCGATGGCGTGCTTATATTTTGAAAAATATTATTATACTAGTGCCTACGCGCACGCTCCTGGTCAACTGATTATATTTTTACATACACCACAAAATTTTCTTTAATAAACACAACAACATAATTAAAACTATAACTAAAATAGTTTTTTAATTACTTTATCTATTTCCTCATCGTGTACATGACCAAATCGACTCATTTTGACTGATTTTGACGCTTCTAATTGACAATACAAACAGGTTCGATTGTTCTGTGTTTGTAGGTAAGTGGAAATACCACGTTTTCTAGGCAACGTGAAATTTTCGCTGAAATTTTTGATTTTTAACATGTCTTATGGAAAAATTTATACATGAGTGAAATATTCATCAAAATTTTGGTGACAAATGCTAATTTTATAATAGCTGTTGGATTAGTTTAACATAACCTAGAAAGGCAAAAAGTTAATAAATAAAAAAAGGTTTTCGTCTTCTTTAAATTATGTCGGATGTAGATAAACGGGAGTTATTATTAGGTGTGACAACAGCTAGCTAGTTCCTTTTTTCTTTATTAAATAATTCTTAATGACATTACCGACCCCAAAAAAGTTCTGCGTTTATATTTGCGAAATTTCTCAAACATGTGGAACATGTTTAATAGCTTTATTCGGAAAATTCTAGTAAGAATTATTGAACGTGTAATACACCAAATAATTATTGTGTAAATTTTCTGCACAATTATGGCAATAATTTTCGGACTAATTCTCGTAAGTGAAAAACGGTTCTCATGGCCGGTTGCACCAATGATTTTAAGGAATCCTTAGCACAAGTTAATCCTTAAGAGTCCATTCGCGCCGCGAAAATTGGATCCAATTTGGGGTTAGGGGCATAATGTTTTTCTCAAAAACGGTATAAGTTATCGATAATTTTTAAAAACTGTATGAAAGCCAACACTTAAATGTAGGCTTCTGCTGTAATAGTTTTTTAAATTTGGATTTAGTTTTTAATATTTTCTTGAGTGAAAGTCACCCTAAAAACGGTTATGTTTAGGTACTATTTTCTCTTAACTCGACTCATATTTCAAAAATTCTTTACATCAGAGGCATAGATTATTTCCTTACCTTTAAAATGGTGTATAATTTATGTCATTTAAGTGAAAAATAGTTACCGAAAAACGTTATCTCCTGCAATCGGAGACAACATCGCATCGATACCCCGAATTTGCAAGAACCTAAATAAAATATAATATTTTTAATGCGGCTATACGAAAATTGTGGTAGTGGGAGTTTGTTAGTCTCCGCCCACCGTCACCGCGTCCTTTCGCCCGACCCCTAAGGTGTAGCGTAAATGCACTCTTAAAATGGCCAAACAATAAGCAATGTGATTAACAAATTGAAGATTTAAGGAATACTTAACACTAAGGGTTTCTTAAAAATATTGAAGGGAACGGTCATTATTAAAGGGAATGTGCCTTTGGAAGTTTACATTTAAAAAGGTTCGTAAATTGTTTGCGGTTTTTGCGAGATCCCATCAACGGTATAAATTGAAGCTTTTAAAACATCTATACCATTTTCAGTTGTAACATTGTACAACAATACCATTATAAGTTTTAACATTGCTTAGCCCTAGAATTATACTAACTCATAATTGCCTCAATTAAAGTATATTTAAATCTTCTGCTTTTTTACTTGTATAGACACACAGGGCCATACTAACCCTATGGGCTACAGCTTAGGGGCGCCGTAACTTAATGGAAACGAAAAAGATGAGGAATTTTTAAACCACGGCCGACAATTGAGTAAACGAAAGTTTCTAAAGATCTCTGCACATAATTGCATTTTTTAAAATGGATTTAATTTAAATTCTTTGTAAAAAAACGCCTTAAAATAAAATATTAATTTTTAAAGAGAATTTTCTTAAATAAAAGAAAGCGCAAAATTGCTGACTATTTGACCGGACAATGGTATTCCTAGGTATTTCAGCGCCCTGAATCCGAATTAAGAGTAAGTTTTTTTGCCATCAAGTCAGGAAAACGATAATTTAAGGTCATTTAAAGGTCAAAATAGTGATATTTTTGAAAGCGGCCCTGAGGGGAGAAAGGAGCCATGGGCATTCTTACTGACAAATTTTGATATCTCTGCCAAGATGTTAAATTTTGACGATGCATTTGCTGTAGGTTAATATAATGACGGTCGACCCGGCACTAATAGTAAAGCTACAACTACCTTTACTATTAGTACAACCAAATTTCCATGTACTTTCTAGCCGCTGTTGAAATGTCCTACTTGGATTTATTCGCAAGCAAGAACGCATATCCGTCTTCAAAATTCATAGCCCTTGAGTCAGCCCTGGGCAACACACGCAGCTTTCAGCTTTACCTCGATGTTTAGACAAGTTCTTCGGGTCAATCAATGCAGTGCTGTGTCGACCGTCATTAACTGCAAATGCATCGTCAGAATTAAACATCTTGGTAGCAAAATCAAAATTGGCGAGGCCCGGGACTATTTTCTCTACCTGGGGCCAGTTTTGGGCAGCACACGTAGCTTTACCTCCATGTTCACACATAGTTCTAGGGTCACTCGTGTCAGTGCCTGGTCGACCGTCATTAACTCACAGCAAATGAATCGTCAAAATTCAACGTCTTGGCAAGGAAATCCAAATTTGCCAGTTAAAACACCCATGGCTCCTTTAGCCAACTATACTTGTTACAGTTTTGATGAAATATAGTTTTAAAGAAAGTGGCAATCGAAAAAATTTAGGTTAAAATTATGTAAAAATTATTACCTTAGATTGCTTTTTTACATGGTGTTTTTGATTCTTTAAATTCTTAAAAAAGAATAGATAGTGCTAAAATAAATCAATTCAGACAGACTATGATGGAATGCGCGAGAGTGTCACTTTAAGTTGTTCTATTGGATGATGCTGAAGAAGAAATCATATTGTCTAATTCTGCGGGGTAGAAGCCGTTAAAATACCTACAAAAGACGGACAGGTCCCCCACTGCCTATCCGTGAGAGATGAATGACGTTTCTTAGTTAATATACAGGGTGTCCGGAAATACTTTTCGAATAATTCCAGTGTGATTATACATGTCAAATTATGAAGAAAAGTTCATATGAACATAGAGTCTGCATGTACTATTTTCTTTGGAAAGTTTTTCTCGAAAACGGCTAGCCTGACAGGTTTTCTATAGGAATACCTTTTTTATGTCATTTATACCGCAAAATCAGAATTTCTAAAGAAAACTGCAAAAATATGACGTTTAATAAAAATGTAAACAAATTAAATCGAGCCCTTCTCTGTCGCTACCCCCCAATTAAAATAATTATTTAGTAAAAACACTGAAACATACCTACTATTAAAAGCGATTTATATGCCAAAATTCAGATGGCTATCTAAACCGGTTCCAGAAATATGAAATAAAACCTATATCCCAGTGCAATCTTTAAATCGCCTCAGCAACCTTATGACGCATTTGCAGACCTATGTTAATAACTTTCCTTCAAAATTTTACATGTAGAATCAGCCTTCCAATTATTTGAACGTCATTTACGGACACCCTGAATAGTGGTCGGTTATAAAAAAGTAAAAATGTTTATATTTTGATGTGATCAGTAAAACTTTTATTCTTTTTTTGTAATCGTATTGCTGTTATGTAAATGACACAAAAGCAGGAAGGAAATAAATGCTAAGTTATAAAAATTTATTTGGTGACAGATTTACATTTAACATACATAACATAGCATTTCTGCGGCAAAAGTTTCTTTTTATATTTTTTTTTCTTGAAAATTAATAATACTTTTGTCAAATCTTATGTCACCAACTCAAAGATATATTTATTTTCTGCCTTTTCATACAATTAAAAGAAAAATTTAAAATTGTTCATTCACAAATTAGATTTTAAAAAGTAGAAATTCTAACCAAACTCAACAAATATGTGAGTAATCAACAAAAGTGCAATAGAAATCGCAAAAATTTTCACCTTTTTAGTTAGTAGTGTGCCTTAAAAATTACTATTAAATAAAAGTCAATACAAATATTTTTCATTGGTTTATTATAAAAAATTACATCTAAATTTTATCTTGTTCTTTTATTCAAAATTAAATTCAGTGTTAAAAACTTATATTTAAAAATGTAAAAAGTTAACATAAAAAATTAAACTACAGCTATTAGTAAATAGGAGAAAAATTATTATTTTTTGTAGCTACCTTAATAAAATCAAAATTTTCATTGTCCTTGGAAAATCCACCAATATAAAGATTTTGAAAGAAAAACAGCACCCAAAAATACCCCAACAACAAATTCTTTTTAGTATTATAATATTTTAAACTGGTAATAACTGGCTAAAAATTCAGTTATTTAATAAAACTCTTTTACAAAATTTACTCTTTGCTTAAGAACACTGGCTCGATGAACTTTTTCAAACAAATATATTTATTTGCTGCCTTTAAATTTAAATAAAATGTTAACAAATGATACCTACGTGTGACTTTTGTTTTTAAATTGTAAAAGATGCTGATCAGTTTAGTTAAAAAAAGGGAATAAGAAGATGCGTTGTTACCCTTAACTTTTTTTATACACTGCCACTGTAACTAAATTGCGCAGAGTACAAAAGTTCTAAAACATTTGGTTTTCAATTATAATTATTTTTAACATATTTTTTCTTTATCTCAGTACCTCACTTTTTAGGAAAAATATTTTTTAAGGCAATTCATATTGTTTAAAGGTTTTTTTTGTTGGTTTTCAGATTCTTACAAACAATGTTTTAAAGATTTTTAAATGAACACATAATTATTTAAAAAAAATGTTAAAAAAATACAAATAATAATGAAACAATTACTTTTGTGGAATTGAAAGACAAAGAATAATTCTGCAACTTCATTCATGGACAGTTTGTAAATAATGTCTTTAAAATTAATCTCAAAACGGCATAACAACATCTAAGTGTTTTTTGTGCTTCTACCAATATTTCTGAATCCTATATATAATATTTTGGATGGTACAAAAAGGTTTTTTTTATCACTGAGCACAATTCAATTCCCTACTGGGTGTACATGTATCTCATTACACCCAAAACAAATGTATTTGTTTTGGGTGTGTTTATTTTCAAATTGGACACGTCAATTAAGCCTTAAGCAAGTTTGTTGTTGGGATTTTTTAATTTAAACAAGTTCATTACTAAAAAATAAATACTTATAGGTCAAATAAGTCTTGAAAAAATATACAAGGCTAACTTAAACAACTATCAGTGGTTTTACAAAATACTAAGATTAAAAATTACTTAAACCTACTTAACTTCTTTAAGTAGTCTATTTATAATATACAAGGAATCGAACTGAGCTGCCATAAATATAGCACAGTTGTCATGGTTTTGTATAGGCACATTTTTTAACCCTAAAATTACGTTCATTTAAATTAAAGTCTTACAAAATGGAAATGATTTAAAAATAATTTATTTCAACCGTTTGTAATGATTTTCTACAACGGCTAGAATAAATAGAGTAAAATAAGCGCTCAATACAAAATGCATCGGTTGTAACATATAGTAATTCACATAAAAACCTAACGATAACACTATTAACTAATTTTACAAAAATAGGTAATTTTACGATTTTTACAATAAATATTAAGTAGGTTTTAAAAGGATCGACGGAAATCGCAGTAAACAATTCTATCACAATATATGTAATTTCTACCTATACAAAAAAATTGGTTCCCTTTCCTTGAGAGAACATAAAAAGGGTTATTATAAATTACTGTGAGTGACGAATGTTTTTGAGGAAGCCATATATACAGTTTGTTAAAAGTTAGTCTTTAACTAAAGGGACTAATTTCTAACTACTTATTTTATTTTTCGATTCGCAGTCACCCTTAATTAGTTTTGTTTCCTATTTTTCACATTTGCATATAATAATGCTATGGCAAGAATGTACATTTATTTATTATGCATTTTTTAAAACGATAATCGCATCTACTTCATCTCAGGATGTTTCCGCTTGTAACATTTTTATTTTTAGGGACAAAAAATATTTAAAATAATAATGCATAAATATGCATTGTTTCACTAATTTACTTGTTTTGTATCACTTCCGGTTTGACCGGAAATGTTAAATAGGACCACCGGTATATGTTCATTCATTCTGATGGGATATGACATACTTAAAGGGATCATTCTAAGGAAAAAATTAATGTTAGATATACAGGGTCTTCCAGAATATGTGGGCAATCTCTCGAAATCTAATAGAAAACCTAAAAATATTTTGACAAGTTCCCATAAACTTTTTTCCTACGATCCTCCCCTACGGAGATACAGGTACATAACGGACGCTTGGAAAACGTTTCTTTTTAAATAACTTTTAAAATACTAGGCGTAAATCAATATTTTTTTAATATAATGGTTACTAGATAAATCTTTTTAAAATGAACCCATTATATTATATTTGGTTTATTTAGTTTGTCAGGGACGGACTAGCTCTGACACATGATAAAGGCTCAACAATAATATTTTAAGATAGCTTTAACCTTAAACTAAAAAAAAATAAATTTATATCGATAAAATCAACTGTTTACGAGAAATAAAATATTTTGGTTGGTAATTTTTTTTTAATTTATACAGGGTATTTTCTAATTGAACGTCAATATCTAAGGAAACAATTTTTGGGTCCATTTTAAAAAGAAAACTTTATATAAACGTATATCCTAAACGTCTTAACTTTTGAGATACAGGGTGGTAGTAATTTTTAAAAATAAATTATTTATTATTAATATCTGTAATACCACTTTAGATATTTTAGTAACATTTTGTATACATATATTATGTATCAGAAGGCATTTTTTAGTGTAACACATTCTTTTTTTATTTCCATCAGTGGCGCTCGTATGGAATTTGACGGTTTTTGCTTTAAAAAATAAAAACCGTTTCTCTGTTTGATCATAACAATATCGGTAAAGAATATCACCATGAGAGAATTATCTAGATTTAATTTTTGTAGGTGAAAACCGCGCGTCGGACTAAAAAAATTATGAGCAGATTTGATCTCTTGATTTTTTTTTAGTCCGACGCACGGTTTTCACCTAGAAAAATTAAATTTAGATAATTCTCTCCATGGTAATATTGTTTACCGAGATTGTTATAATCATGCAGAGAAACGGTTTTTATTTCTTAGGCAAAAACCGTGCATCGGATTTAAAAATTTCAAATAATAAACTTTGCTTAGAAATGATTATGGATTTTAAAAATAGGCAGGTCAAATTCCGTACGCACGCCACTGGTGGATATAAAAAAAATGTGGTACACTAAAAAATGCCTCTTGATACATGATATATATGTATGCCCAATTTCAATAAAATATCTAAAATAGTATTACAGTTATTAATAATAAATGATTTATTTTTGAAAATTTTACCACCCCGTATTTAAAAGTTAAGACGTTTAGGACATACGTTCATATGAAGTTTTCTTCTTAAAACGAACCCAAAAATTGCCTTCTCAAAAATTGACGTTTAATAAGAAAACATATTTAATGGGTTCATTTTAATGTAAAAAAAATACCAACCATAATATTTTATTTTTCGTAAACAGTTGATTTTATCGATGTTAATCAAAAATACCTTTTTTCAGTTTAAGGTTAAAACTATCTAAAAATAATATTGTTGGGCCTTTATCATACAGGGTGTTAAAAAAATTGCTATCATTATGTCAGAGCTAGTCCGTAACCTGCCAAACTAAATAAGCCAAATACAATTTAATGGGTTCATTTTAAGAATACCTTGTCTAGTAACCATCATATTAAAAAATTATTAATTTACGTCTAGTATTTTAAAATTTATTAAAAAAAACGATTTCTAGAAGCGTGCGTTATGTACCTGTATCTCCGTAGGGGACTGCCGTAGGAAAAAAGTTTATGGGAACTTGTCATGATATTTTTAGGTTTTCTATTAGATTCCGAGAGATTGTCCACATATTCTGGAACACCCTGTATATAAGACATAATTTTAAAATGGTTGCTAAGATATAGGATCCCAAGTTATTTTGCATTCAAATCCTAATGAATTTTTTATTCCCTAGTTCTTATGGTGAGAAATACTGCATACATGTATATTAAATTTTAAAGCTAATCCAAATATCACCCAAAGAATGTAAAAACAGTTAGTGCAAATTAAAAGATAATTAAAAAAATTTTAAAACAGAAAAATCTATACTTACTTATGTTTATTATTATATTTTTTCTTGAAGTGGCGATATATTATGACTTATTAAACGCACGTCTAGCCACTTTCTTATAGTTAAAAATACTGCATAAATGTATATTAAATTTTAAAGTTAACCCACATATTATTAAAGAAATATGGTGCCTTAGTAAAATGGAAATTTTAACTTAATGCCAAATAAATGCTTAACATTCATTTTTCGTGCATTATCATGCCTGTAAGCATCCTAGCTCATTTTCCAAAATAAGGTATTGGACTTTTTCCTTCTCAGATATCTGTGGATTTAATCAATTTTTAGCAAACGATAATAACCACTTAATAAAATCGCTTAAATGTAAGTAGAGTTTAATATTTATAAAAAAAACTCTTATATAAAACCCCCTTATTTCTCTCTTTAACTAAACAGTTTAATAAAATTCTAAAGAAATGGGAAAATATTACGGCATTTTCCGTCGATTCCTCTTACATGATATGCAAACACTATGATAAAATTTAAAGTTTTTTTTTAAACGTTCTTATAAGTCGTTCAATTCCAAAACATTTGGAAACTACGTAAATATAGAGTTTACATAAAAATTTATTACGTACAAAAACAAGTTTTTAGATATTTTTAACCATTAAAAAGTTTGCATGTTCATAGGAGTAATAGGCCTAATTTGTAAAGTGATCTAAGTCAACCAAATAACAATCCACAAACAATTTCTTCTACATCGTCATTTTTTTCTAATATAAATAAAACCGGCTGATATCTACAACATGTGGGTGGATATTACTTATAGAGATTACATCCACTATTGATAGGTTAATTTAAGAGAACCTAAATCAGGTCAGTCCTTAGGATGCTATCGAATATCCTACAATTTGCTTATATTTCGACTAATAGATACTAGACATTGTTTAATAGAATCTTTTGCGTTATGAGAGTATATTACAATTTTATTAATTTTTTTTAGTGTTCTGTAGCTGCCTTAATTTGATACATGAAAACAGAAATTCGTCTTAGGTACAATAAAAAAATATTTGTAAAATAATACCACATAACCTCTTGAAATATCACACAATTTATCATGTAAGTAGAGGGCGTATGTCCATAAAAACACCACTGAACTAAATTTTACCTCTTAAGTTAGGATTCTGTGTTTTCCTCAATTATAATAACGTTATGCTATCCCAAAAACCGCACTTTTTTCTTGGGTCCGTGGGCGTTTTGTCAAACATCTGTCTGATGAACCCTGTTGGACATGTAGTTAAGAGGTTTATGTTCGGTTTCGCATTCGGAATCCTCTATTTCGCAGAGGTTTGTGGAAAGATCGCTATTGCTCGCGTAGCAACCGCCAAGAAGTGAATGACGTTCTTCTGTAAAAAAACAGTATTGTTTAGTGGTATTTACAAAAAGGAAACAAAAATATTTTTTAAAGGCGGACAATATTGTATAGAGTGTGTCACCTTTAACACTGAACTAAAAGGGTCCAAACTTTTTTTTTGAAAAAAAGTTATGTCATGCATAGTGCTAAAATATTATCAAATATACAGTGCCTTTCTTTAATGCCCCTGCCTCTTTATTTTTTGAACGGATCTATTCAAAATATTAAAACTTGAGGTAATGTAATTAATGCATAAATACTATATTTTAAGTAAAATTGACAAATAAAAATTTTAAGACGGCTGCTGGGCGCCATCTTGGAAAAAAAATTAAATGAAAAGAGTGGTCTTGTGGCGCATCATTTTGAAGCTCCTGACAGGTACTTTAAACCCTAGAATATAAAGTCAATTCCTTTACCTACTACAAAATGGTGGTACATTTAATAATTACCTGAATATATTAAGATTTGACTTTATAATTCAAATAATAACGTTAAGTTCAGTTAAGAAAATGCTGTAAATGGTTGCCTCGAACTTCTTGACACAACAACAGTCGGTCCGAAATTTCACGCCGAACATTTTGAAACACGTAACATCGATATTTCTACAAATTAATATTTGTTATTCTCTGTCGTATATCCGATATTGAAGCAGGTTCAGTTTCGTACCTGAATAACAACACACTAACATGCATTTCTCTACAAATAATTGTTAATTTCTGTCGTGTCTACAGCAACAGAGCAGCAACAAAATTTCAGTACGAAAGCAAACATCATTGTATAGTTAAAATATTCTCATTTAGTTTTTGGTTTTAGTGGTAGATAATGTGTTAACTTTTTTAAAATAGCCAATTCTCGTCCATTGGAAGAAAAAATCGAAGAGATTTTTTTATTTACGGTGCAACGCGTAACTTTCACGAAACCATAAGGATTTTAACGATCGTTTCCCGAATTTGTAGAAAATACTTACGGGAACTTGTATCCAAATTTACAACTACTGGTAGTGTAAACAACAAAAAGCCCCCAGGACGTCCGTCCATCCCGGAAGAAAAGCAAGTTGAAATAATTGGTGAGATGATAGTTAATCCCCAACAGTCTACTTCCTCCGTCGCGAATGTATGTGAGGTTTGTCCTTCTACTGTATGGAGACATTTAAAAAGGAATAAGTATCATCCATACAAAATCCAAATGGTACACCAGTTAACTGAAGATGACCCTGATCGACGAACAGAATTCTGCGAAACTATGACGGAAACCATTGCACGGCATCCTGCCCATTTCCACAATATTTGTTTTAGTGATAAGTGTACATTTTTTCTCAAGGGTAATGTTCATAGACAAAATTGTCGTTATTAAAGTGACACTAATCCTCACGTCTTCCGGGAAACTTATACTTAATATCCAGAAAAAATAAACGTTTGGGCAGGGATATTGGAAAACCATATTGTGGGGCCTCTATTCATCGAACAAAATTAAACAGGGGAACTGTATTTGGATATGCTGGAAAATACTATTGACCCTCTAACAACCGAAATCGTCGAAGCGAATCCTAATGAATTTAGTATGGATATTGTATTCGAGCAAGGTGGAGCTCCACCACACTACTCCAGACAAGTTCGGAACTATTTAGATGCAAAAGGTGGACGAAACTAAATCTGCTTTAATATTGGATATACGACAGAGAATAACAAATATTTGTAGAAATATCGATGTTACTGTGTTTAAACATGTTCAGCGTGAAATTTTAGACCGACTGTTCTTGTTTTAAAAGCTTTAAGGCAACCATTTCCAGCATCTTCTCAATTGAACTCAACGTATTTATTTAAACTATCAAGGTATATGCTGATTTAATCAGGTAATTATTAAATGTAACACCATTTTGTAGTAGTTAAAGGAATTGACATTATATTTTAGGGTTATAAAGTACTCGTCGGGAGCTTCAAAATGATGCGCCGCAAGACCACTCTTTCATTTAATTTTTCTTCCAAGATGGCGCCCAGCAGCCATCCTTGAAATTTTCATATGTCAATTTTACTCTAAAATATAGTATTCATGCATCAATTACATTACCTCAAGTTTTAATATTTTAAATTGATCCGTTTTAAAAATAAAGAGGGGGGGAGATATTAAGGAAAAGCGCGTATTTAGAGCTTTAAAAAAGTGGAACAGCAAAAAACTATATATTTTTTAATTTAAGTATCCTATATGGAGCACAGTGGGACGAAGCGACATTGTGCCACCCAAATTACTTCACAGCTTATATAGTTTATCCGTTTAAGCTCTTTTTTTTTAATGCTCGTCTTAATTTTGCCTATCGATCCCTCTTTTTTGATTTTTGATTTGGTTTTTTATTTTAAAATACGAATGTATTCTTATTTCCCGTCTTATAAACTCGTATTAACAAAATTCAGCTTGATAATTTAAACTTGGACTTAAACAACCTGTATCTTTTAAAACATACTTTATGATGACATGTTTGGTTATATCATATTATTTTTATATCTAGAATTTACCATTACATTATAATTCCCTTCATTTCATACCATTCTCTATTGTGGTTAAATAAGGAATAAGTAAAAAGAAATGATTGGTCTTGGTTTTAGCAAAGACTGTTTCAGCTTACCTAAAGTTGTTATAACACTAGCTATATCATCGTCCACATGATTTCTCCTATTGCGGTTGCTAGGGAAGCCGTAAGGTTCGACATCGTCGGAACCAGGGCTTTGTAGGGGCTCGCCTTCAGCTTCACTAGGAATATTATAACTATGCGGAGGGAGGTATGAGTTGGGGTGACGAATATAGCTTTCAGCTGTAAAAAGAGAAATGCGTATAAATTTTATTGAACTGAAAAAGCAAGGTTTTTTATGCTGCATCATCAAAAAACCCTAATTTTTTTTGTATTGTTGTGGTGGTTTATTAAAAAATATTATCTGGAGTTCTCACCAGATAGAACTACTTCGATTCAGGTCCCAGAGAGCTGGGTGATACACGCATAGTCGCTCAATGCTTACAAAATTGCAGATCAACCTGTAAAATACTTGTAAAACTCTTTTTAAAAACAATAATGTTATTTATATATCGACAAAAAATCTGTCACCTTTTTTAAAATATAACACAAACCTAAAAATGTATAAAAAATTAAACAATAATTGAAATTAAATTTATTTAAATTTGGCTTTTAAAATTAAAGATATTTGAAATTTTTCTTAATAAATTTATGACATTTCAAAAATTATAGATATGTTTGTTATGACAGGTACAGTTATCAGTTTCATCAACAAGCAAGTTGGTAGTTAAGTGGCTTATGGTTCCCTTAAATAATCTTATTAAAAAAGAGCTCTTTGCCTCAGCATTCACATATATCAAATTTATTACATTCGCAAGGGACTTTATAAGTGACATTCTTTGTGTCTTAGTTATTTAATGTTCTATGATAAACTAACAATGTATGGAAAAACAGATTTGTAGTAGGATTTCTCTTTTGCATGAGAAACTATTTTTCCCCTTCTAATCTGTTTACTCTGCATCTATCAGAAATCAGATTCTACTTGAAATACTGTTTCCATGTTTGGGAAATTGCATCTCCCACATCTGTTAGCATTCTTGCTTTTATTTAAAAAAGAACTGTTCACGTTACTCATGACCTCCACGTTTATAAGAAAACATCCTACTTTTCTCCGTCTTGTTTTAAAGAATTAGACAACATAATTTGTCTCCGAGTTAGCTTCTAACAGAGCAACATGAATCTGGACTGTGAAACCTGGTGCCTACGAAGATTTTTCCATCCCTTTCACACTTCTAAAAATTCAAATCTTAAGGTTTTGTAATACGAAATTGCTTCTTTGCTTAAGCTTTCGGGAAGGGCAAAAAAAATCTATTTTAATTTTCTGTAAGGTGTGGTTGTTCAAATTTTTTAGAAGAACTTGTACTCTACATAGAAAAAAATAATTTGTTCTAATTAAAATTATAATATTAAAAAATAATTTTTTTACATAGGTATTTTAGATTAAAATAATTATCGTCTAAATTGTATAAATAATTTAGGATAAAATTAAAAAATAATAAACCTATTAAAAATATATGCTGGCCCCCGTCGATTCTCAGATGAAATTCAACGAATAGCCAATAACTCTAATTCTCTTACTGTTTTTAAAATACAGAACGCTTATCTTATCTCAAATTAAAAAACTATGTAATATAAGCAAAAATACAAAGACTGTTATTTATAAAATCCCTTGCGAATCTAACACGCTTTAAGTATGTAAAACTTTCAGAGCGTTATATTAAAAAAAACATTTTTTCACAAATTAAAATCATGCCTTGAATAAAAATTACAGAACAAACTATAGCGATTATAACATTTTAGTAAAAGAAAGCGCATTTATATTATTAAAAAATAAAGCTTCAATATTCGTTAATTTCAGTAATAATCCTTAGTTTCATTGTCTAATGCTGAGTTAATACAAGTAACCATAAAATCCACTAACTTACCATTCTTCTCGTTTTACAAATAATGAATGTATGTGCCTCTCACTCAGAATATCTTTAATTTTAAAAACCAAATTTACATACTGTTTTTTATTTGATTTATATTTTAAAAAAGGTAATTGACTTGTCGACGAAAAGTAAATAAATTTTTTATTAGTTTAAAAAGCTTTTACAAGAATTTTTAACTTAATCGGCATTTTACTGATTGGTTTACTGACCATACGCGCAGCCGTCTGCACCTTGGAAATTGGCCTAAAGCGGTTCCATTATTTGGCGACAACCTCAAATATTATAGTTTTTCTAATAAGTATATCTAGGTAGCAAGTCTAATATAGTAATTAAAAAATATATATTTTGTAATTAAACAGCTTGTTTTACTCAGTGTTTTCGTGAAATGGATTATTGTTCACAACTGATAAATATTTTCCACTGTTGCCCGACTTTAAAGTGCGGAAATATAACTATTTTGCAAAACCTAGTGATAAACATCTAAACCGAGAAAAAGCTGCTGCTGATATGATGACCACGGTCTATAACTTTAATAAACCATATAAAGTCAGCTGTGCTGACATATGGACGGAGGAAAGACCACCATCACATTTCAGAGGCCTGGTTTGGTGTATCGATAAATCAAAAACAGATTATAGAGTGGGTTTCGAAGTATTTGGGGGCAAGGCCTAGAGCAAATTACATCTTTTTATTGGCAAATCAAAGCTATAGTATATCAAGAGGAAGTCTATTTCATCCAAGCATATGTTCAAGAGAATGTGAAAAGGGGATATCATAACTAAAACATACACATCCTTTCGGACACTAAACCCACACTTTTAGCCTTGAATTTCCATGGAATTACATTCAAGATCACAATTGAGTACCTGCAAAACCTAAAAGAACTTAGCGCCAGAAAATTAGATTAGATTAGATTCGATTAGTTCGGAAGTTGTATTCTATGTCCTCTACCACTGCAACACGCACAGGTCTCCATATGCTTAGAGCTCGCTGTCCAAGCCGGTCTTCTTAATCAGACTCCACAAACTCAAAACTAGTTCCTTAGTAAACCTTGTTGCTTTGGGTTTTTTCATACCGAACCTTGAAAACCTCAGATGACATAGTTTCTTTTTCTTTCTGGCACAACCCACACAGATTTTCTTCTGGAGATTAGATAAACAACTTTTGCTGAAAGAAAGTTAAAGACATAGATACACTTACAATTAGTACAAAATTAAAAGATGAATCAACCAAACGATGTCGGGTTTTCTGGATTAAAGATTAGGGGGTTTAGTACAAGATATGGTGTTGTAAACAGAAGGATATACGCCGTCCTGAAGATGAAACAATGAATGATGTTCCTATCCTAAAAATTGGGGGTGTTTAGGGGGATTAATCTGAGTAACAGTAAAAAAATATGATGATTGAAAGTGATTTTAATTTAATACCATTAAACAATTAATTATGTTAGAAAATTTAATTTTCGTAATTTTCCTTATGAATAACCTTCTTATATTTAAAATCAAAATTCGGAAAATTATTTCCACTAAATTTCTGTTTTTTTTAATTCAACCGTGTAATTTGCATATAAGTAATTTCTGGAAGTCCAAAATAAATAAAAGTTTTTTGTGCAAAAATATGCAAGTGTAAAAGACATAAAGACAACAAAACCATGCGGAACTTTTTAGAATACTCACTTGGTTTTACAATTATTAAAGGCACTGCATTAGTGGGTTGCACAAATACAAAAAATCGGCAATTAATTTAAACACATTTAAAACATATATAAATATAATATTAGTTAAGTGTTAAATATAAATCTAATGACTAGTATTAGAAATTTGAGCTATTTATCATACTTAAGGATACGACTATGTTACAGCATACATGTTAAATCAATAAAATCATTATGTAAAAAGGGATACAAAGTTTTGAGTCGCCATTTTCTAAAATTAGTGTTAAAGGATGCAGTAACGTAATATATCAATATCTATACAAAAAAACATGACTCGGGCTCACATCAAAAGACTTACATATTTAGAGTTATTTTGGTAATTAAGGCACGTTTGCTATAAAGATGTTTCGCGCCATAGTACCGCTGAAAGTTTGAATTTTATTTTATTAATTATATATAAAAAACTGAAAGTTATACAAGATCAGACAACTAAAGTATAACACCTTATAATTTTCTATTTTTTGTAACAAAATTATTTAGCAATGCTAATAACCATATACCATTTATTACGGAACAAACTCGTTTTGTCTGATCTTATTTTATACAATACGAGAGTTAGGCAAAGTTAAATCAATCTTGACATTGTGTTTGCTTAAGACTTAAACATTAATTATTTAAATGTTGAGCTGTCGTCAGTCTTACAATTTACAAAGTTTTCCTAATGTACAGGGTTATTCATTTTAAAGTAAACAGGGCTTTATTTTTGAACTTCCCTGTACTTTTTTAAAAAACATATATCGCTATTTCGTGTATTTTTTTCCCGTAGAATTCAATAATATGATCAAAGAAGCATTTGAAACAAAAATAAAAGAGTTACAGCACGAGTGACGTATTTTTTAAATGGAATACCCCGTATATTTTTATATCAATAGATAGAGATTTTCACGAGAAATTCGGTGATATAGGGGTTGCTGGGATTATTTACTGCGGTTCTGCTGCATTTTTCTAAAAACTGCATGATACTATAAGGATAGTTTCACCAGAAAAAACCTGGCTGCCACAGGTCACAGGTTATTTGTCAAAGTCAAGAATTTTAAAAATACGTTTATTACTTTTTGGAGTAGTTTTATAATGAGGTTTTTATCAGAAAAACAGCTTCAAATTATAAGTCTCTATTATAAATGTGGAGAAAACGCCAGGGAAACACAACGAAGATATGTTGCAAATTTCCACTGAAATATATCAGTAAAAACGATTTTCAAACTGAAGGTCTTATTCGAAGAAACAAAATCGTTACATATTAGAAAAAGAACTACAATGAGAAAAAGAAACCGGGATCGAGCTATTTTAAATTATTTTACTTTGTATCCCATGAAGTCAATTACTGACGCAGTTAGAGACTTGAGGTATGGCCCTGCAAGAAGAAGAGTAACCTATGTGACGGTTCAGAAAACACTGAAATATTTTAAGTATCTTCCATTACACGTTCTTCCAGTGCAGCATTTAATACGTGAACAAAAGGAACTTCGCTTTCAATTTGTTTCCCAAATTTTAATCCATAAACAAGATCCTACCCTTAACCATAAACAAGATAACGATTTTACCCTGTTTCAAATGATTCTTTGGACGGACATGTTTAACCGACGCAATACACACAGCTGGGCAAGACAAAATCCCAGGAAATTTTAAGAGATTAAATATCAAGGGAGGTTTTTTCTTCATGTCTGGTGTGGTGTGCTTAACATTAGAATTGTCGGGTCAATATTTTACGAGGGATACTTAACTATAGAAAGATATCCCAATCTTCTTGAAAACGATATTAAGGATATTTTAGAAGAATTGCCACTCGAAACGTATCGCAAGATAATTTGGCAACAAGTTGTGCAGTATCTCAATCGCCGATACAATCAGTGGACTGGACGTTATGGCACTATTAGATGGCCACCTAATAGTCCAGATATTACAATTTTGGACAGTTTTCTATGAAGTCACTTGAAGAATGTCGTTTACCAAAATGGGAACACAAACATGGAAGAAATGAGAGAAAAAATCGTAAATGAAATTAATCATCTTGACCAAGAACCTCAAATAATATCGGCGAGCTTAGAAAGGGGTTATAGATCATGTTTCGAAAATAACGGGGGTAGATAGAATAGATATATTATATCATTTTAATCATATAATATAATTTGAAGCGGTTCTAATGAAAACCTCATTATAAAACTACTTCAAAAAGTAATAAACGTATTTTTTAAATTCTTGGCTTTGACAAATAAGCACCTGTGACCTGTGGCAGCCAGGTTTTTTCAGGTGAAACTATCCTTATAGTATCATGCAGTTTTTAGACAATTGCAGCAGAACCGCAGGAAATATACCCAGCAACTCCTATATCACCGATTTTCTCGTGAAAATCTCTATCTAATAATATAAAGATATACGGGGTATTCCATTTAAAAAACACGTCACTCGTGCTGAAATTCTTTTGTTTTTGTTTCCAATGTTTTTTCCGATTAGATTATTGAATTCTAATGAAAAAATACAGGAAATGGCTATATTCGTTTTTTAAAAAAGTACATAGAAGTTCAAAAATAAAAACCTGTTTAATTTAAAATGAATAACCCTGTACATGAAATATTTAATTATTACGTTTATTTAATATGTAAAAAAGGTATAAACATAAAATATACCTAAATATACTACTGATAAATCAGTGCTGCTTTATTTTAATAGGTTTTTTAACATATTAAAAAACTTTTTAGTCCCAAGATTGCTTATGGAATAACCGTAAGCATTACATTAAGTTTAAACTGGTAGAAAGGAAATTGAAAAATATTTAATAAAATTGTGATAATATTGGTTAAGTCTTTTCCTGCAGCAGTCGGGGACCTAAAGCCTAAGTAATAACATACTGTAAGTATCTTATCTGAAGTAAGAGGTAGTTTGGTGACAAGTGACTTAAAAATTTGGAGATTTAGGAGGAAGAAAGAAACTTTAAAGGGAAAAGATTTCTCAGCCTAAAAACTCTAGAGAATAATGATTAAAAAAAGTATTTCAAGTTTGTTTAGTTGTACTGTGAAGGAATACATCAAAGTGGCACTTTGCGTTACTTTATTGGGAGCCCCTAAGAGAGGCATATTATTAGCCAACTCTTTGGAGTACTAACCGTAAAAATACCTATAAAAAGCAACATGTCCCCAAAGCTCATCGGTGGGCAAGAGAAAGAAAGTTTCTTGTAACAGTGGGATCATTAATAAGGCCCTTCTCTGAGTGAAATCAAAAATGTTAAGCCATTCTACAGACCTGAGAAGAATACTTCAAGCAGGGGATGATTTGGGATATATTCAGAATAAACAGATTAGAAAGAAAATATACTTTTTGGCTCAAGAGAAAAATCCAAGCTTTTTCGAAGTTTCTGTGGCTATGGATATATTACGTTTGTACCAATTAAGATCGTTCTTATAGGTAAGATCTACGGCATTAAATGGTTCTTTAATAATATCCTATTTTGTAAAGCCTGGTCGCTTAATAGTAGTAGAATGAGTATTTGTGGACTTTTTTTCGTGACAGCGAACATAACTGTGTTTTTGAAGTATTGAACAAAGGTTCACTTTAAAATTACATCGTGTAAAAGAGATATCTGTATTACCCTGCGGTTGCTTTTCAAATCAGGCTTAGTAAAAATAGAGTTAAAACATAAATATGGTGAAAGCTAGAAAAGTGATCTCCACAATAATTCAATACGTCGATTAGAAAGAAAACTAGAAAGCCAAGAATAAAGTGAAGATGTAAGGTCGTAGGAAGAAAGCTTATTTAGGAGTGGATCATGCCAGACCTTATCACAAACCTTGGATGTTACAAAGTCAACAATCTGGGATTCGAGAAAGAATTCAAGGGGCTTGTTCCAGTTATGTAAAAGGAAAGAAAGAAGATCTGCTGTAGAGCTTATGTGACGAAATCCGTACTGTTCTTGGAAACAAATGATAGATGAGGTATAGGTCTATAATTAGAAGAAAACATTTTGGACCCGTTTTTGGGGATAAGTTACACACGAGCGGCTTTTTAGCAGCCTGGAAAAATCCTCGTGTGATAAGAAACGAGCACATATTTTTAAAGACAATTATTGCTGATAGGCCATCTAGCCCAGAGAATCTTTAGTTATTAAGGAAAGAAAGGATACCCGTAATCTGCTTGACCCTTACTATGGTTTCGGACATTTTATGAAGAAAAGAAGCAACTGTTGGAAAAGACAGAATATCCAGATCTGTATTTATAATAATAAAATTTACATTAGACCAAAGCACTCGAATTAACTAAATATACATATAGAAAGAGGAAAAGCATTGATGAGTTCAACAATAAAACCGACATTCCATAATTTCGGTTATCTTTAAAATTATTACATTTTTCAATTAAAAAATGCGTTTTTTTCTAAGCACTCAATAGGGCAATTTTACCTTTATCGATTTACCTATTTTTTTAGATCCCACAAAAGAAATGCCAAATTGACTATAAATTAAGAAGGTTTTACGGTTGTGTATATTGTATAGGTTGTTAAAAAAAAATTAAAAATAATATATTTATGTAAAATAGTAGAAACTATACAGCCAATTTATTTATGCTGTCAGAAAATTAATATTTAGGAAATTTTATTACTTGGCCAATACACCAGTTTGTAAGGCCATCATACCAAAAAAAAATATTATAAGAATAAACAAGTTTGTTATTTCCTTTCTACCATTTTGTGTCTTACTACCTGAATGAAAATGTCAGTCAGTAACATTTTTTTAGTTAACGCTTAAAAAATAATGACAAAAGTTATGTGACAGGGAACAAACATATATAGATCCTTCACCAATAATTTATTACTAATACTAAAAGTCTCCAATAACAACAAAGCATTTACCTGTGGGAAACCGGTAGTCCTGTTCACTACTGCCGTCACCATTCAGGTGGTTTAATACACTTGGATCACTATTTGATCCTTCCTCAATATCGCCAGTGTATTCGGATTCAGCGTCAACCTGTTAAGGGAGAAAGTGGTTTTTAAATATGATAAATTAAAATTCTTGTTATACATAATAACAAAAAGGTAGACTTTCTTTGGGCATAAAAGCTCCTTAATAAAAAGGAAAGAAAAAGCAAAGATTCTGGTAAATATGACTACTAAGATTGGTTGCTTTAAAATTACGAGGCCTCCAAATAGTCTACGGCCCACATTCGGTGTGATCATCCCCAACAAGGGTGAAACACGTGTAATCGAATTTGGGGGACCCGAGGTTATCCATTTATTTGGAAGCCTCGTAATTTTAAAACAATCAAGCCTAGTAGTCATACCTACCAGGATCTTTGATTTTTGTTTTCTTTTCATTAAGGAGCCTCTATGCCCAAAGAAAGTCTATTTTTTGTACCTTGGATACCTTCTAAAGATGTGTTCAGCAGAATGGATTTGACTTTAGTATTAAGAATAGTTATAGAAATAAAAACTATGAACGATAAATTAAATTTTCTTTTAAGGCCATTAATAATGTCGAATTTACTTATGCTTATTAACTTTGAACTAACTAAATTTTATTGTTAAAAACACACTTAAATCTAGTATTTACCTTGGACCTGCGCATCTAACAATTTTAAAATGCTAAATATATACAACACAGAAAATAAATTTGTTAAAACATTATGCATTTACAAAAAATCAGGATATTAGATATTTTGTTAAAAAATATAATAATAACTGTGCAATTCAAAAAATATAAAAAGTAGGTAAATAGCAAATTTTCTTGGATTTATATAAACTTCTTGGTACAAAATTCTACCACTTAAAATTTCTCATTATGGTTAATGACCTATAACTTTTTTATTTGTATTCAGATTTTTAAGATTTTTTTATTAGTTTGTAGGTACATGTATTGACATTTTTTATTATACTGGTAATACTTTTTGCTTAGGTGGTATTATACGGAGATAATTGAAAACCTTATAGTTTATCCTAACTTTAAAAGGCTCTGTAGGAAAAATGAGGTAGCTGATTTTGTTTAAAAGTCCTTTCGTATAATCTTAGAGGTATCCCTAACATATTGTTATTTTTTAAATACCTATCCAATTTTCCCTTTTTTTGTAAAAGCTGCACAAATTTAAATAAAACCTTTATTGTACCTACTGCTTTATTACCGTTATTGGCAGTAATTAATGTCGTGTCATAAGAATATAATTTTACAATTATATATTATATATATTGATATATATATATATATATATATATATATATATATATATATATATATATATATATATATATATATATATATATATGACTCATATATATATATATATATATATCAGTTGTCCCAAATTGGTGGGGAATGTTTGGGGATCTTGGAGACCACGATAGATAGAAAATCGGTTAAATGGGGAAAGTTTTGGATAATTATGTTAGTAAGCTAATCCCGTTTACTACACGGTCTTATCTATTCAGGTTTTTGAGAAATTTCGAAAAAACCTGAAACACATTTTCGAAAATCGCCATATTTTTTATAAGTGAAAATTTTTAAATCTGTAAAAACTTCTTTAAAGCAACTTTTTTTGTAGAATATGACAAGTGGTCAATTTTTATTTTGTACGTTTCGGTTTTAGAATCATCATCAACTTTATTTTTTCATATGGACGCTTCATAATGGAATTTTACGCAGCCAAATAGTGTTTTTTATTCTGATTTCAACAATGTATAACATGTTATAATTTAAGAGTTTATAACCTCATTTATATCAAAAAACAAATATTTTCTCAGTTTGCCTTGATTCCGGCGAACGTAATTTTTTTGTAACCAATAAAATATTAGTAATTGGCAAAATAGATAAGCTAAACAGACATTTTACAAAAATGTGCTTCGCAAACATAGCTATAACGTTAATACCGTGTTACAACAAAACTACACGTAACAAGTTAATTGAAACAAGTAAATACAAAAACAATGAGAGTGGCTAAACTAATATTCCTACTAAAATAAAGATGTAAAATAACGACCTAAAATTCAAAATGTGTCCATTTCTCAAAATTACTTTTTCCGAAATAGGTGTGTAAAAGGTTTTGATTGTGTTTCCCTGGGGGGTGGCTACTCGGGAAAGTGTTTTGTTAGGTGAATTAAAGGTTTTATTATGTAACAAAAAACACTGTTTTAATAACACTAAAATCTTGGACTTCCATTGTCTTCATTTGTTGGCCCTGGCTGAAGATGTTGGATTTTCTTTAAAATGTTGGTTAACTGCAGCATCTCGTTGTCGATTTTCTTCAACGTACTTCTTAGGTCGTGGTTTTTTAAAACTTCCGAATTCAAGCAAATTTGTAACCAGTTTACAAAAGTCTGTTAGTTTAGGATGCTGCCTTTCAGGAAAATTGTCGAAATAAGTTTGCGCAGCTTTATTAACATTTCTATTGCTTTGGAAATAACGTTGCAAAATATAAAATTTTTCTTTAAATAATTAACCATTTTACAGAGTTGAAAAAATTTTAATAACGCATCCGAGCTTACTTGATAATGACGCTAGATGACATTCGCCGGAATCAAGGCCAACTGAGAAAATATTTGTTTTTTGAAATAAATGAGGGTATAAACTCTTAAATTATAACATGTTATACATTGTTGAAATCAGAATAAAAAGCACCATTTGGCTGCGTAAAAATCCAATATGGCGTCCATATGAAAAAATAAAGTTGTTGATGATTCTAAAAACCCGAAACGTACAAAATAAAATTGACTACTTGGTCATATTCTACAAAAAAGTTGCTTTGAAAGTTTTTACAGTTTTAAAAAAATTTTCACTTATAAAAAAATATGGCCAATTTTCCCAAAATGCATGTTTCAGGTTTTCAAATTTTTCTTTTAAAAACCTGAATAGATACCATGTAGTAAAAAGGGGAAAAACTAACATAATTATCCAAAACTTTCCCCCTTTAACCGATTTTCTATTTTCTGGTTCCAAAATCCCATACATTCCCAAATTTGGGGCACACTGTATATATATATATATATATATATATATATATATATATATATATATATATATATATATATATATCTAAAATTAATATGGCAGTGGTTACTTATAATTATACTTTTTCTTTTGTGTATTACATTGATCTTAAATTTACAAATTAATTATGTTTGGCTTACCCTAGAAGGAAATCTGTCCATTAATAATAACTTAAAACACTTAAACATACATCTACAAACATTTTAAAATCTTCAGGACATGCACAATTAAAATATTTATTTATAAATGAAACGGCAGTAAGCAGTTCCTTCCGTATCTGAGACAAGATAGAGTCAAAACATTTTTTTAAAATTTTCAATTAATGTTAAAAACAGTTTTTAAAATATAAAAAAATAGTATTTGTTGTTTTTATTTAGTTTTGAAGATTAAATATGAAAATAGTTTTTTTAAGAAAAGTTATTATATTATTTGAGTGTAAGGAGAGTGGGAAAAATAATTTTGCATGATACGATAAAATTTAAATTAATTAATGACTTTTTAGTAATATTGCTTAGTTTTTTAAAATCTGTTTTTTTAAATTTTTAGAGTTTTCATGTTTTAATGAAAAGATTTCTAGAAATTCTCTTTTTTATTTGGTTCTGTTTTAAATTTTTGTGTCCTGATAATTAAAGTATGCTTTGCTTCATTTCGGGTTTTGTTAAAGCTGTTTTATTTTTCTTGTCATATTTATGCCCATTTAATCGATTTTTGAGATATTGTGTTGTTTGCCAAATATAGACATAGGGCAGTCGTTACAGGAATTTGGAGATAGTATGAGTTTTTTGGTGTTTAGGGGTTTTAGTTTTTAGTGCTTAAAGAACTTTTTGGAGAATATTGGCTTTTATGACACACGGCGATATCATGTTTTTAGGGTTGTTTGTAAACTCCGAGGGGTCCCGAATATGGAGGGAAAAAAAAATATTTTTAAATTTATTTTTTGTCTATTGTATTTAGGGTTTGGGGTTTTTTGCTTTTGCAATCTGTTATTAAAGATGATATTAATTAATTTTTGGTAGCTATTTTTGATGAGAATATCTTTAGCTTTGTTAATAGCCTTGGTTGGTTTTCCCAAACTGCTCAGTTTATAGCTCTGTCGGCAAAAAACAAATTAAAATTTAAACGGTATAAAACAAAAATGAAAAATTAAAAGAACTTTTCACATAAAGGTAAAAAGGCAAAACTTTTTTTTAAAACATAAATTTTAAAATTAGAATTTAGGATAAATCAAATAAAACCGTCATTATGGAATCAGACAATATGATAAAAAAATGGAACTCTGTTGAATGATCCCGGCACGTATAAAAAAATAAACAGCGACCCAATTTACATTTTGCAAAAAAAAAAACAACGACCCTTTAAAAACGAAAACAAAAAACTACATATCACCAAACAATCAAAACTAAAAATTCACAACGCGCAAGCTCAAAAATCTACGGTTACCAAAATTACACAAGGAAGGTATTCCAATGCCCCCTATCGTATCTTGTATACAATCCCCACAAAATAATCTACCCAAAATTTTTTAAAAATATTCAAAAAAACATCAAAACAAAAGTAACACCTACATTAAGACTCTTGGGTTTTCAAAAAAAATAAACAATATTCATATGCCAAATGACCACATTCTTATTTTTTGGTTTCCCCGTATACAAACATACCAGTTGAGCTTGCTTGAAAAAAATCGGGGAGAAAGTGGAAGGAAATTGAAAATTACACAGACATACCAATGGATAAATTTTTTAAAAAGCAATGAATTAACTTAAAATCAACAAAATTTTTGTACAAAATAACTTTTATAAACAAGTAGAAGGATAAAATGGGCTCTCTATATCTATGTCATAGCTCGATGGTTTTGGGAGGACCCGAGGAAAAGTAATTGCCAAACTGGTTTTTCCCGGCTTCCTTTCTTTTTAGATATGTGGATGATGCACCCCAGTTCCTATAAATAAATGTGACTATATTCTTAACTGTTTTAACGCCTTTCACGAAAAATTTAAAATTTCCCACCATAGAGTTAAAAAGGACAGTAAAAAAACTTTCTAGATATGACCTTACACAACAAAATAATAATATTAAAAACAGAATGGTATACAAAAAACCTGGTCTGGCCGATAAAATAATTATTTTCACAAATCAATATCGCAAAGAAATCTGTGATTGTCCTGCCACAAAGAGTAAAAAACTGAGCATTGGGAATACCAACCTAAGGCTATTAACAAAGCTAAAAAATATTCTCATCAAAAATAGTTTACCCAAAATAATTAATATCATCTTTAATAACAGATTGCAAAAAGCAAATAACCCTACCTAAATACAAAGAAAAAAAATCAATTAAATATTTATCCCTCCCATCCCGTTCGGGGACTCTGAGAGTTTACAAACAACCTAAAAACTTTTTGATATCCTTTTGTCATAAAAGCCACAATATTCTCCAAAAAAGTTCTTTAGCGCCCCTAAAAACTAAACTAAACACCAAAACCATACTATCTACCAAATTCCTGTAACGACTGCCCTGGGTGTCTATATTGGCCAAACCCAATTCTCAAAATCATTAAAGGGGCATAAATATGACAAAAAACAGCTTTAACTAAACAAAAATGAAAAAAAACAAAACTTTTAATTATCAGGACAAAAAAATTTTTAAAAAAAGAACCAAATCAGAAAAAAAAGAAAAGAAGTTTCATTAAAAAAAAGGGAAAACTCTATAAATGATAAAACAGATTTTTAAAACTAAAATATTACTCCCAATCATTAATTAATTTCAGTTTTTTTTGTATCAGCAAAATTATTTTCCCACTCTCCTTACACTCAAATAATATAATAACTTAAAACTTTTTCATATTTAATCTTCATAGCTAAATAAAAACAACAAATACTATCTTTATATTTTAAAAAAAATGTTTTTCAAATTGTAAAATTAAAAAAAATGTTTTGGACTCTTTTCTTGTCTCAGGGGTAAAGGAAGGAACTGCTTACTGCCGTTTAAAATTTAAAAAAATATTTTTGTGCATGTCCTGAAGATTTTAAAATTTAAAAAATGTATGTGTTTATAAGTGTTTTGAAGTTTATTATTAATGGACAGATTCCTTCTAGGGTAAGCCAAAAACATAATTAATTTTGTAAAATTTAAGATCATTTTATAATACACAAAAGAAAAAAATTATAATTATAAGTAACCACTGCCATATTAATTTTAGATGTATAAACACTGATGAAGGCTTTTGCCGAAACGTTTGTAATTAAACAATATGAAAAATTAAAAAAAACCTTTTTAAATTTTTAAAATAATTGAACCAAAACCCAAGAATAAAAAATATATATATATATATATATATATATATATATATATATATATATATATATATATATATATATATATATATATATATATATATATATATATATATATATATATATATATATATATATATATATATATATATATATATATATATATATATATTTAAAAAAGTGAAAATTTTTTTTGGGAATTGGACCCGGGAAAAAAAATGATCTTTTTTTGGGGATAACTACATTTTAATTTAAATTTTGACGTTTCGGTAGATTTTAAACCCTTTTCATCAGAAAAGACAACTAAAAGAGAATAAAAACCGCTTGTTTCAGAATTTAACGATAAAAAAATACAATAACAACGGCTTACCTGCAAAAGAGGGTTCATGTCAGTGCATTATCCTACATATTTAAAAACATAAACAAACAGACACTGCTACGTCACACATACTATAAAGAACAAATAACTGAAATATTTATAAGACGAACATGACATGTATGTGTATATGTTTATAAAGTACTGAAGTCAATACAAATCTATCTGTTGGAATGTTAGTTTTTTTTTTTTTTTTTTTTTTTTTTTTTGTAGAATAATTCCTTGTTATCAAAAAACAACCTTTTCGATCCAACCCAAGAAAAAAAATTTTTACTAAAATATATATATATATATATTAAAATCAGAAACCAAAAAAACAAGTATATATATATATATATATATATATATATATATTATATATATATATATATATATATATATATATATATATATATATATATATATATATATATATATATATATATATATATATATATATTATCCGATTCTTGAGAAGAGACCCACGTCATCGACAGTCTTCACGTCAGTTAGCTAAAATGGTTGTTGTAAAGTAAAAATTATATGAAATACAGAGACCGGAAACATAACCTCTATGGTTTTTTTGTGTTGTCATGCTTCAAACATTTTGGGGGTTTGAGGCCTTAAGCGTGATTATCTATATTTTTAAACAAAAAAATTTTGTCACAAAACTATTAGAGAAGCAGGAAAAAAAGGCGAGGGCGAGGATTTTGCTGATTTATAAAATACACACCGGAAAAAATGCCTGTTAAAAAAGTACAAGTGAAATCAGTTTCCTTCTCCAAATGCGGAAAAAAATTGTGAAATCAATTTAATCAATATTCTTCATTGGAACTGAACTAACATGCTGAAGGACTATTTATGAAACTTTTACTTGTGTTAAAATAAAAGGGCCCAAAAAATGTCTTGTTAAAAGTAAACATACAAGTGAAATTGACAGTTTTCTTTTTCCCAAAAGCAAAAAAAATGTGAATTTAATCATTATTCTTCATTGAAAATGAAGGACTATTTATGAAACTGTAATAGTGCGTATTGAATTGTTGTTCATAAAAGTTCGAGGGAGGTAACAAAGTGAGGGAAGGGGGCAAATTTTAGGGTTTTTTCCTTGAAAATTATTCTTTTAAAAGACTTATATCTTGAGTATTAGTGGCAAACCGGAAAGTTGTGAATAGTTGTAGCTGTTATTTTTCATTCTAAACCATATTGTGGTTCTTACTTATCGAACTGTCCCTACTTGTGTTATTTTAATATTCTTTAGGGGCTTATAAGTATAATTATGAGTATTTTTAAAGAAAATTAATTGAAACAGAAAAATGAATTAAAGTGGATGATCTGAATAAAACACTGTGAAAAATCAGTTTATGCAAACATACGAGTTAGTTTACAAGTTTTAGTGAGCGAATATCATTGAAAGTAGTGAACAGCTGATATTCTTCCTGAAATGAACTGACATGCTGTTGATGATTATCTATTTTTATGTATTTTGGATCTCATATCGCTATAGTTATAAATAATTTAATTGAAAGCCGAGTAAGTTTTAACTGGATATAATTAAAAGTATTATAGAACATTAAAATAGAGGCAGTTCAAGTACAAAAATACATTAGATGAAAGGACTGTTCAAAATTGTTAGTACTGTAAAGTGTAAAATTGTTTATTTCCTCAAAAATCATTTTAGTGTTGTCGAGCTGATTGTAAAAATCTCATATTTGAATAAAAGAGTAAAAATACACATTACTACTTTGTCATACGATTTTTATTTGGTGCTTTCACATAATGCCACTTATTAATTATTAACATATCATCACTTGTATTCACTAAACGAAATTATACAGGGTATTTTTTCTATATTAATAGTCTTTATTGAATGTCAGAATCTAGAGGATTATTAGGTATTTAGAAATAAGAAATAAAAATTTGGTAATTGTCTCGAAAGTTGCCTCCTCTCCGATTTTGACCAAATTTGGTATACGGGGGTTTTTTTCCATCATATCCTGCTGGCCTTTTGACACTTTTCAGAGAGGAATCTTGCCATGACTTCCCAGGATTCCCTTTGGAGTATATCCAAGTTTCATCAAGGTAAACTAATTTTTTAGGGTTAGTGGCATCAGAATTTTCCATATATTTCCCCAAGAATATGGTCCGGAGTAATGATATTGAAGTTTGTTCAATCAAGAACCTCCTAGTGTCATCTTTTTTGAACTTGAATCCCAAATCGGGCATTAAACGCTGTAGTGAGCTTACACTAAACTCAATAATCTCTTTCGTAGCCAGTTCACTATTCAAAGATTTTAGGGTAATATGTTTTTCTGTAACAAAAATACCTATTAGTAAACCAAACGAAGGATAAATTTTGCGTTAAGTATAACTTACTTTCAGAATACATATTGTAGATAACATTACGAATTTCACACTTTTTACTATCATTCAAGTCAGTTGTTTTCGCTTTCTTTCTGGGTTTTGATTTTGTAGGTGAAGATGGAATTGGATTTATTTCACTATTTTTCTTGATTCTCTTCACAGTATTTAGAGATACATTCAAACCGTTGGCAACTCTCTGAAAATATTATAAAATTAGTATGATGAATTATGGAATGTTAGCTTTGTATTTACCTCCAATACAGCAGAAAGTGGAAGTAAAGGTCCATCGTTACGTTTTTCCTCTTCAAAATAATGGATTAAGGATAGAACCAATCCCCGAGATTGGGAACTCAGTGGTTTTCCTTTCATGTTTTGTCGTCAAAACAAAGTTGAAAACACTACAAACTTTCAATTTGAGCTCTTAAAAGAACTATTTGTGATGTGATAGTGAAATAAAAACAGTAAATAGAATAAAAATGCTACGAAAAATTGAAAATTGCCAAAGAAAACGAATAAACGATCTTCCAGCGCAGGAAAACAGTCATAAATGAAAATGACATTTTAATAACGTTTTTCATTGACTCGCACTGACTGCACTCAGTGTATTTCCATTGCTCTTTAGTCCCATAGCAAAGACAAAGACAAAAATAATAAAAATTGCACTCGGTGCAAAAAAGTGTATTCAATGGAAAACGCTAAAAGATTTGACATATCATGGGCCGCCCCCTTTCAAGTTTGGACGTACCGAGTAATCTATCTCTTTTTAGCTCAATGCAAATTATAATAACGTATGTCATTGATGCACTGCCAATTCTCTCTCTTATTTTATTGAGAGGAATAAGGACGAATTATCAACAGATGATGACGTGGGTCTCTTCTCTCAAGAATCGGATAGTATAAATTCATTCTGCATAAGTCTACCTTAAGTTAGTAAATAAATATTTTAAATAATTTCTTACTTCATTTAGGGTTGCTACTCCACCACCTCTGTGATGAGGATATGTATGTGGTATATGATTGGTGCAACGCGACTCGTTGCTTTCGTTACTGTGGAAACTAGATGAGTCGGGTATTTCAGAGCCGGGTACCTCGGTTATGTTCGGTAGTGTTTGAGAGTGTCGAGCCCAGTCGGAACAGTCCCAATGGTAACCTAAACAATAATAATTAAATGTAGTTATGTTTTATAGTTTTCTAATAGTGCAGCTTGGTATAACCTATTTAAATGTTTAATCTCGCTTCATTTAAAACTTAAAAAAACCTATATTTTCAGATGATACATATTAAAAGCATTTTCTGTTTATTTCAAGAATATTACTGCCTATTGTTTTAGGTAATTCTGTGGTCATATCACCCAATAATATTTAAAAAATTTAAAATTTGTAAATTTGAGTGTCCTATTTTAATAAGGATAAGGATTTCCTAAAAATATTTTTAATATACTAAGTACTTAAATAAAAGTAAAGATAAAGTAAATCTAATTGTTAAATTTCTTATAGTCCAAGCGGCGACCGTCGTAAAAGGGAATAAACCAGAATAAGTACAAAAATGTTTTTTTACTTTATTACTATTTGAATATTAGACAAGTAATAAACCAACGGTCTGGAAATCTGTAACTTGTCAAAATTTTTTGAATAATTTATTTTTTGTAAAATTGATGTAAAAGACATAAGTACAATGTTTTACTATTCGAAAGAGTTTTAATTAGTAGAATATAAAAATTAAAGTCTGGAACCTCTATTCTTGACACAACTGTTTGGCAGACCACCCTCAAAATATTTATTGCAATGATAAATTTTCTACATAAGGTAATGACAAAAACTCAATACATAATATAAAGCATTTAATTTTTCTTATTCAATTTAAAAAATGTTTAGTATAAATATTCCTGACTTAAAAACACAACCTTTACAATATGACATATTTGACAGAATAATAATTTAATTTCAATTATGTTAAAAACAAAAAAAAATGATCTTAGAAACAAAGAAGTTACATAATCGTGGACTGGCGGAATTTTGGTCAAGTATAGGTAAATGTGTCAGACCAATTTTATTTAAAGTGGGATAAAAACCAAATAATCTATAGTAGTTAAATTACTTGGAGTTTAACTGACTAAATTTCAAGTTTTAAAAATAACATGGTTTAAATATATTATTTTTTTTTTTATCTTTATGACAGCTTACGAAGGATTATTATATATGTATATTATATCCTACATATTATATATATACATATATAAACCTAAGTACCAAAGTACCGCGGTAATGCCACCACGGACGTTATTTTAAATAACTACTACCTAAAAGTGTCTCTCCGGCTCTAGGAATCGAACCCGGATCGCCGGGGTGGCGAGCCGAAACTCTAACCACTACGCTACCGGAGAGAAGGTACTATGATTTTAGAGATATTTTTCTCAACTTGTATTTAAGTACTTACTTCCCACATTTCTTGGCTCATCGTCATTAACATTTGGTCCGGTTGGCCTCAAATTACTGTTCGCTAGTGTGTTGCTTCTACCTCCATAGAGTCTATTAGGCGGATCACAGTTAACTGGGCTTGATACTTTGTAATCTACAAAAATTATAGTAATATATACTAACACTAAAACTAAAATAATAAAAACAACACAATAAAAACTAAATAAAGTAGACGAAGAACTTCGAAACAGGATATAATGCCAAAATTTAAAACGCAAATTCAGTGTTTACATGCCTGTCATTTTCTAAAAGTATCTCACCAATGCAGCGTTTATTAAATTTTTTATTTTTAAGTTGACAGGATATCGAGCCTTAGCTGCTACAGTCATCCAAATAAGTTATGTATTTTTTTAATGCGAAGTTTTCAAAAATTATTTTTTTTTTATCTTGAGACATGGCAAGTGTACTTTTAAATCTTTTAGGAAATGTTTTGGATAATTCTATACATATACATATAATAATACTTGCCAGCCGAATAATACATAGCCTTTGATATATAAAATAAATTTTCACGTATCAGTAAAACACAGGGTTGGCAAAAAAACACTTTTTTTCGATTTTGACCAGGGCAGTGGTCAAAACTGGTTTTAACCGTCCAAAACTGGTTAAAACCACTGGTCAAAATTTTGAATATATTTTTTAAAGCCTGGAAATCATGTATCGCTATGTTGACCTATTATCAAAGTTTGTAACTATAGGCACACGCGTCACGTGCACCCGCAGAACTTATGAGCGGACGACGCGGTGAGGCGGCACGCAGCAACGCTGGCAAAATCCTTTTTAATCGTGTTAGAACGGGTGGCATGTGGCATGGAGGTAAGTGACACGCGGCATCGACATTCGGAATGCCCATTCGTATTTTGAATGTAACACGCGGGCTGGCCACATGAAGGTAAGTTACACCCATCATTGCCATTCGGAAAAGAGATACCTAAGTAATTTATTTATAGGGAGAAATAAAACCATTTCTACCCGACTTTAAAAAAGGAAGAGGTTTTCAATTTGCCCGTATGTATTTTTTTTTGTATGTATGACGATTACTTCGTAGTTAAGAGGTCAATTTTTCTGACTCTGTTTTTGTTCAACTCAGGAGGATCTAAGGTGGTCCCATTTAAATCTTGTTCGAAAATTCCCCCCTTAGGGCGTAAATAGAGGGATGGTTTATCGTTTGGACGGTCTTCGTTAAGAATATATAATTTTTACTCTCAACTCAACAAATAAAAAACGGTTAATAAAAAAAAAACCATGTTTCATTCAGAGGATGTTTTTTAAACTCAGGTAATATTAAGCGAGATTTAGTTTTTTCGCTTTATTAAAATAGTATTTAAGCCAAATGGAGTCGATTTAAAAAAAATTATATATATATATATATATATATATATATATATATATATATATATATATATATATATATATATATATACATATATATATATATATATATATATATCATATATATATATATAATAATAACTTTCAAAATTTTATAATAAATTATATATCATATAGGATATTTTTATATTTTATATCAGCTTGTAATCCATTGTTATATTATGAAAGCAACATGATATCAACCTTAGTATTAAGTCCACAAAGAGTTCAATTGTTTGCTGTTCTTGATTTTGCTTTTCGCGGTAAAGATATAGTGCAAAGTAACACTCGTATAAAACTACGACCGGCATGCCAAATGACGATGCCGCGTGTTACTTACCTCCATGCGAACGGGTGTTTGTTTGTTAAGACTGTTCTTTTTATTAATTAGCGCCCAAGTTTGAAATTTAATAAGTGAATTTTTTAGGTTTCTTTAGACTAGATCTTAAGTAGTGGATCAAAAACGAAAAACGGTTTTAATTATTTAAGTGATGAAGATCCTTTGTAATATTTTTTATAACAGCAAATTTAATTCGAGGTATAATGATTTCTTTTTTATTTTAAACCTATATGGTCCTATACTTGACTCTTGACTGGTATAGGTTACGTGTCATATACTTGTTAATTTTTGCACTATTGTTTGTGATTTTTGAGTTGCTGTTTTTGTTTTTATGTAAATTAAACATTTAAAGACTGAATTAAATATGTTTACAACTAAAAGTATGTGCATCATTTGAGTTTTGACCATTTTTGATCACTAAATGGTCAAAACTGATTTTGACCTGTCCGGTTTTAACCTGGGTAAAATCAGTGCTTTTAACCAAACTGCCCGAAACTTGCCAACCCTGGTAAAACTAAAGCAATAAAATCATTAAATTGTAATTTTTTATGGTAATACTTAATAGTATTTTATATTGTTAAAGTAGAAAATTACAATTTAAGATAATTAAGTATTTCACAATTTTTCCTTAATTTAATCTTTATGTATCTACTAAAATTTACAAGATTTTAATGTCAAGTTTCAAATTGGTTTTAGGTTGTAAGCAAGTCTAACATAAAATTTTAAAAAACTTAACTCCTAAACACAACTACTTTCATTTAAACAAAAAGAATAATCTATTAAAAATGTTTTAACAAAATTATAAAATATTTTCTTTTTCTTTTTTTTTGATCATATCTATCAACAATTTTTTTTGTGAAAAAAAGAATAAATCTACCAGTATACTTACCGTTTTTAATTTTTCCTTTGTCGTTTAAACTAGATGCTAAATGCATCTGTTCCGCCCATTTCGTCTTCTCGGAATCGCAGTGGTTACCAATACAACCTTGCGGGGTACTTCGGTTTAGATTTCTGACGTAGTCAGGAGGCACATTTTCCAATTCGTCCCCTGCTGAACCGTAGCTTCGCAGTGTGTCGAGATTGTTGAGCATCATGGTAGCGTTATTGCAGTTATAGATACCTACAAAAATATATTGAAATATTTTATTAAAAAATATTGGTTAAATAGACTTTATTTTATCAGCTTTTTGGATAGTATGGAGGAGTACTGAATATAGAAATAGGTTATTGCTTTCCCACTTACCTTCATTTTGCGAACTAGGCGTGTAACTCACTGGTCTTGGAGGACAAATGGGCATATCCCTGTGATTAACTTCGAGATTGCTTAATTTTGAACCTCTTTTAAACTCTGACATTTCGTGAGGCCTTGTAGAATTTAAAACATTGTTATCCTTGATATGTTCATTGTTAACCATTTGACTCCGTCGTTTCTTCGACCTGTAAAATTAGGTACTATTTTTAATATCAACTCTTACTGCAATAGAATGTTATAGTAGTGTTAATCGTATAAATCCTATGGCATAGGACTCCTAAAGAGTAGTACACTTCACCTAGCTTGTGTTAGTACCACCGTTGTGTTTGCACGTCAATGTCGTAGTTGGGTCCAATAGGATCTTTTGTAATATGCTCTGGAGTTGCCGGTTATCGGCAACTCCAATCGCTAGCGTATGGAACGGGATCCGCAGCTAAGACGAACACAAGGCTTAACTCAAGGTGTTAGCATACCGTGCTGATGAGTGAATGACATCCAGATATCTCCAACGGTGCCTCTGAGATACAGGGAGACCTCTCGGAGTATCTAGCCTTACTGCAGTAATGCGGGGCTCTGCCGTGGTGGCCTATTACTTCCTTAGCTCCAAACAGAAAGCAGACAGAACCCCTTTCATAGGAAAAAGTGACAAAGGTGCGCTGACCGAAACGGATAAATCCGTTTCGAGAGGTGTCTCCCAAGTCACAAGCAGACAAAGGTGCGCCGACCGAAACGGGTAAATCCGTTTCGAAAGGTGCCCCTGAAGTCACAGGCGCCTCGTGTTCGGTAGCGGCACGACTAAGGGGAGATGTAAGAACTCTCTCCCAATTTGATATCGGATTCACTAGAAGTCTGATACTATTAGGAGAAATATAAAAAGGTGTGAGCCACAATAGACCGAGCAGTCGCGGGGGTGGACGTAAAAAGTCCACTCACTTTAAACCTAACCTTACCCAACCTAGTTACTGAAAACACATTTGTAGTTTTTTTAGATAATGTAGTACTGTTAATAAAATGAGCCTAGTAGTGGACTAAACAAAAACTTAATATTTAAGTATTGCCAGCCGACTATCAAAAATGAATTATTCAATGTGGAATGGTTTAATAAATCAATTAAAATATTTGAAGAAGAATTTATTTATTAATCTTATTTTTAAAGATTTTTATTAATAAACATATAAGATTCATCGTTTTTTTTATTTATGCAGAGTATTTTTAGCAAGTTATTACGTACCTTCGCATTCGACAACAACAAATGGAACAAATGATGATAGTCAGTACCAGCATACCAATAAATGCCAATCCAAAGTACATTAGTTGATTCCATGTTATATTAAGGAAAAACGTGGAAGATATCGGAGAATTAAAAATGGAATTTGCGCAGTAAGCTCCTGTAACATTTGGTGGGCAAATGCAGTGGAATGATCCGATTTCGTTAATGCAACTGCCTCCATTCTGGCATGGATTCGATTCGCATTCATTAAGATCCTGTTCGCAAAGGTCTCCGGTGTATGATCTTAAAAGTAAACAGTATTTTAATAATAATTTTAAAAAATTAAAACAATTTTTTAAGTAAATATTGTAATGATATTCTCTACTTACCTGCATTTACACAAAGGTCCATCATCTCCCTCCTCACATACTCCTCCATGTTTACAAGGATTCGGCGAACAGTAGCGTCCATATTCGCACCGTTTTCCACTTAATCTCAGGACGCATTCGCAAACAAAGTCTCCGGCTATAGTAGGAGTACATTCGCCACCATAAAGACAGGGCGCAGATGCACAAGGGTCTGTATCTAGTTCGCAGAGGGTGCCTCTGTACCTATTGTGACATTCGCATTCATATCTAAAAAATATGTGTTCATATAAATATATGTTGTAAATGGTTTACATATACCGGTAGTTTTTCAGCTTCCTTGGTAACATTTTTATTTTGTTATGTCGGTATTTGACATAAATATGCTTTATTGTAAATTCCAAGGACACTAAAAAATATTAGTGCCCTTTTACAAAAGAATATTTATTTATTAAATGTCTTTAGGAAAAAAAAAAAAAAAACAATATACAATAACATCCATTTTCCTATGGCTACTCAATTTAAAATTAATCGTACTAACCTAGTCATGGTACTCTAGATTGAAATTTACAAAACTAAATAATTGGAAGCATAAGTGTCAAAAATATAAATACACGCGTGGCAAACCAATTTTTTATGAAACAAGCGAAATAAAGACAGACAAAATTTAAAGTTGTATTCATTTCTAGACCAAACCGAAAAGGGAAATCCCAAGTATTTACAATTTAAATAAAGCATTTTTTTAAATTATATAATTTACTAAAATTCCTTTTTTATTTAAAAAACAAATGGCATATCGAAAGAAACGACCGGGAATGGCAACATTATCTCAGTTTTTACTGTATGTTAAAAACCGAAGGGAACTGATTGGCCCTTTAAGCCCAAAATGAAATTCACTGATTCTCCATCCACTAGGAAACACTTCTTATAATTAAATAAAATTAATAGTAATCCTAATGCAAAAAAATAACAGAGGCTTATAAAAACAAAAGCATTCCCATGAGTTCGCAATGCCCGAGCACTGAAAAACCCTACGTAACATTCCAATACATGTTGAAGGGAAAATTAGAATGGAATATTCTTGTTAAGGCAACAAATTAACCTCTGTTGTGGGTATCAAATTTTAGTTAGAAGGGCCCCAATAAAAAGTGGATAAAATTTACCTGCAAGACAGATATGGATCCACAACCATATCTTCCAGGAACCTGCCCTTGGAGTGACCAAAACCACGATGGCAAGACACTCACCAGGAACTGTTTTCCAAAAAAAAAAGGGAAGGGTATATTTTTTAGAGAAAAAATTATTAGTTAAATTTGGGAAAAAAAGCTTATTAAGGCCCCTATTATAAAAAAAAAAAGTATTTTTAGACAAAAGTAGGAAATACTTGCTAACCATTACTTTTTTAAAATAGACGATAAAAGATAAATTTTACACAAGATGGCTCATAAATATTACCCAAGTTGCAAATGTAACAATATTGTAAGAAACAGCCTATCGTATCCTGTTCGAATTGAAGTTAAAGGAAAAGTCGTTTTTTTTTGGGGCAACCAATGTATCCTCCCAGAAATTTAAAATGGCTCCAAAACCCTGTTCCTCCGGTTTATAAGACTTGTATTAAAAACAATTAAAAAATGGAAGGATTAAAAAAGCCTAATTGAAGATTACTAGTCCAAAGAGATCTAAAGCATATTTATATTATTAAACTCACATTCACTTTTTAGAAGAAAAATGAGGAGGAAACACCTAACCAAAACCCAGTAAAATATTTTCAGAATCTCCTTGTTTTAAATATATAATCAGAAATGTAAGAAAAACCTAAGAGAACAAAAAAGGGTAGAGAAACAATCCCTAATTTAAGAATTGGCATAATTTAAATCAAGAGTTTCGGGATTTCACGTCATGCGCACTACCCCCCCTCCAGCAAGGGAAAAGTATTACGTGCATTATTTTTTTCCTACAAATGAAATATAAACTAATTCTTTCAAGAAAACTCGTGTTTTTAAACAATTCCAAAAAAATAAAATGAAAATTTGACGGGCCGGATCGCTCGCTTAACTTTTTCGTTTCTCTCTTTTTTATATTCTCTTTAAAACCCTAAAAGTAATAACCTAAATTTAAAATAACTTACCCTCCTTTTATTTCCCTACAGGTTCCCCCATTCATACAGGGTTGAGACCCGCAGGGACCAGGTGGAACTAGAATGCTACTTGTATCGCAGCTAAATTCGACATTGGCAAATCTTTTTAGCACTACAACAGAATTTTCTCCCGATTTGTGTAAAGGCACTGAAACCTAAAAATATATTATTATAATTATTACTGCAACATGTACTGCCAAATATAATTTTACTGGATATTATAATAAAGGACAACAATTAGTAAGTTAAAGTTTTTTAATATACAATGTTGAAACTTAACTAATGTTTTGGAAGAAAAAAATATCTTCCTATTTCATCCCCTTGGTTTTTTAAAAATCTGCAATTTTTGAAAAATACTTTTTATTTAATTTAATAGCCTATTTATAATAATAAAACAGCAATAACGAACTAATAATTCGACAATTCGTGATGACACTTGACACTCGATAAAATAATTTGGACACGGCATCAATTAAGAAATTAAGATATCTACTTAAAACAACTTATTTATTCTTCTACATTTAAGGTCATAGTTATGAAATTTTATGTAAACGAGACTACCGGTGTTTTTAAAAAATAAGGGAAAAATTGAACAATACTTAGAATTGATAAATTAAGGACATTTCATTTCCATAAATTGAACATAAAAATTGCAGGCGTAAATAAAATATTAAGTGTCATAAAAAAATTATTTCTAAAATGAACGTTAAAAAGTTCTGGTAACGATATCGTTACCAAAAACAATCGTCAGGTATTTGGATTTACACAAAAAAAACAGACCAATCAAAAGTTACCAAAAAGTTAAATTCAGAAATTAATTTTTTAATCCAAAGACTTTTATTGTGATTGTCACAGTTTAAAAAATTTAAAATAAAAAAAAAGAAAGTAATAATTTTATTAATTATCTCGACGTGACGTCATTAAAATTCTCAAAATTTTATTGATTGAATATTAAAACTCAGCTAATTGATTGCCAGCCTACTTAAATATGGATTCAAAAATGTATCGAACTGAAAAATCAAATCAAATTAAATAAAATAGCAAATGGACACCGCCACGGAGGAGGAGGCCCTGTTGGGGAGTCGATCCCCCACCCCCTCTTAGTTACAATGGATATAAAGGTGGTCAAAGTGAACCTTCACATGCCAAGGCTGCCTCAGCCGTGCTGTAAAAAGGGTTTCCCAACAAGAAGGCCCGGGAAACTCGCCCTTATACAGGAACCAGGGCCCCAAAACAACGGAGCCATCAAGGACTAAATTTAATCTGGAGGTAAGTTACTATATCATGATAACAACCCAAGAGCTTGTATTCTTATAATAGTAATAACATCAGCTGTACACTAATCTAGAGCTCTGAGGACTTTATTACAGGCAACCACAACAACAGCAGAGGAAGGGACTAAGACCTGGGTAGTCTGCTGCGTCTATTCCCGGAGAAGAAAGGACCTGGTCCACCATCCCAATGGAGGACATCATGGAATACTGCAGGGGAAAAGACAACAAGTAATAGTTGGAGGCGTCAACGCCACAACACAATCTGGGGAAGCACCAAATACCAAACAGTAGAGGGAGTCCTTGCGTTATTATAAGTGAAGGGTTAGACATAGCTAACATAGGCAAGAACCCACTTTTGTGACATCAGCAGGCGGAAGGTCCTTGGCCTTACTTTGTAGCCATGATGTCAGTGATACTATCTAGAAACTGGCATGTCTCTGACGAACCATCGTGTTCAGATCATCGCCACATCAATTTGATTTGACAATTTCTAGACTAGCCATAAGAAATTCCATTAAGAGAGGACACTCTGGCAAGGCTATGAAAGAGCACTAGAGGAGTCACTCAAGGGGGCACGCCCAAACCTCCTGAGGTCTTGATCTGGCAGTAGACCAACTAAATGAGGCAATAAAAATGGCCTACGAAGAAAACTGTCCCGAATAAACAAGACAACAAAAAAATAAAACAGTCTGGTCGAATAGTCACCTAGGGTCTTAGATCCGAGGTGAGAAGGGCTTTTAACAAGGCCAAACTCAATCAAGACTGGAGCAACGCCCAAAAAGAACTTACGCAGTACAACAAAGAGATCCCCAAGGCGAAGAATTTCCTGGGAACAATTCTGTGAACAAATCACAGAAACCGGTATGCGCCAGGATCCACAGAGTCCTGAAGAAGGGCACTGCAAAGGGGCGCTCCCGGCCCCGCTAAAAAGAACGGGGCCTTCACAAACATAACAAGGAAACCTTAGGGCTATTGATTAACACCCACTTTCCAGGATCAACCGCCCAAATTATCCCGCCTCAGCCAAGAAAACAAGCCCCAATCCCAGAAGACCCTAAAGGAAGACTGGGATAAGGCAAAGTGGTAACATATGAAAAAATCAAATGGCCATAGGCGAGTTCCACCCATACAAGTCGCCAGGGCCGGATGAAACCCCACCCGGTACTGCTCCAAAAGGCATGGCCATATTACTGCCGCATCTCTGCAAAATTTTCAGAGCATGATTGCCTGGGGCCCCATACCAAAAATATGGGAAAAGGACAGTAGTCTACCTGCCCAAAAATAGGCAGAATTTCAGACCCAAAAGCCCCAAGTCATATAGACCTATAAGTCTATCCTCGTTCCTCTCAAAACATTTGAAAAAAATTGTGGATAGATACATAAGGGGTAACATACTATCACTATACCCTTTAAGTGACAGCCAGTATGCCTATCAATCAGGAAAGTCTGCGGGCTCCGCTCTGGACGATCTGAGCAGACTCTGACAAAAATCAATCGATGACAAAGAGATAGGCCCTTGCACATTTCTAGACATAGAGGAGCGTTCAACAACGTTTTCCCAACAGGATCGTTAATGAAGGCTCTTAAACGAAGGAACATCCCGCACACCATATGCTACTGGATGGAGGCCAGCCTAAGAAACAGGGTCATTAGATCCTACCTTGGGCGAGGACACCATAGAAGCTGAGGTGGGGAGGCTGCCCCAGAAGGCGTTCTATCACCATTATACGGGCGATCCTAGTCGACGTTCCTTCTGGAAAAAATCCCAAAGGGGGTTTCACTGCCTCGGCTACGCAGACGACACCTTAGCCATCGTAGTTAGAGGTAAGCATTTAGACTTTGTTCAGAAAGAACAAAACGCACTGAACATCGTAGACAGATGGTGCAGGGAGGAAGGTCTGTCGGTTAATCCACAAAAAGACCGTTATTGTTCCTTCACAAAGAAAAGAGCACTAAGGGCACTCAGATGTCCAAAGCTCAATGGAGTGGAAATCCCTTCTCAAAGAGAGGTTAAGTATCTAGAGTCACTTTTGACCAAAAGATGAACTGGGGACCACACCTCAACAAACTTGTTCAGAAGGCAAAAATTGCCCTCAGGAGATGTCGCAGACTTTGTGGAAAAAGCTGAGGACTTAACCCAAAGATGAACATGTGGTTGTATAAAATGGTAATAAGACCCATGATACTATGGTTCATAGTTGCCTGGGGGCAAGGTCTCACAGACCATAGCAATCAGACACTTCAAAGTGTGCAAGGCTAGCATGCGTATGCATCACGGAGCTATGAGAACAACTCCAACCGCAGCCCTAGAAGTGCTGCTAAACCTGCCACTCCACATCTACATAAAAGGGGCAAGTAAAGGCGGTACTATATGAGGCTCAAAGGAGGTCAAAGTCCAATTCTAGAACACCGAAGGACCCCAAGATAGGAAATAGAGGGGGGACCAAGAGGTCAGCTCATTGTTTGATTGCCCTCAGACAGGATAACCCCTCTTTTCATCTTCAATAGACACTTTTCGTATTGTCATACCAGATAGGAAGGACTGGAAGGCAGGCCCTCCAACCCAAACCGATCATATCTGGTATACAGATGGCTCCAAGACCAACAAGGGTGTAGGAGCTGGCAGCTATGGAGATAAGCTGAAAAAGGTAATCTTAAGTCTCGGTCAGCACGCCAGGGTTTTTCCAAGCGGAAATCGCAGCAATAGTGCATTGCGCCGTGAGGATTAAAGAAAAAGGGAGTAAAGGAAAAAATATCGTCATTTACTCAGATGGCCAAGCGGCCCTGAAGGCCATCAGTTCCCCCAAAAGTTAATTCCAAACTAGTCGGGGACTGTATACAGGCCCTGGAAGAAGTCGGCAACAAACTCACGGTAGCCTGGGTACCAGGCCACGAGGGCCATCCAGGCAACGAAGAGGCCGACGACCTAGCCAAGAGGATCAGCCGCGAAATGATAGGCCCGGAGCCATTCTGCGGTATCTCGGCAGGTCTCTTCAAGCATCTATTAAAGTGGGTAGACAGACAGTTTCAAAGCTGGTGGGTACAAACACCGGGACAACGACAGGCAAAGCAGTTCATTAAGACCCGCTCGGCCAAGTTTACATCGGACCTACTGACCACAGCCGAAAGGTCGAAAAAAGGATAACGGTAGGTCAGCTAACAGGACATTGTAAACTCAACAAGCACCTGGAAAGAATAAACCTGGTGGAGGATAGCCTGTATGGGTTCTGCCAGGAGGCTGAAGAAACACCTTACATGTGGTGCTATTGCGAAGCACTATGCAGGCTTAGGTTTACTAGGCTTGGGGAGGAAAACCGGCAAGTTATATGGAGTGGCCAGTGTCGAGACTCTGGAGTCTGTTAAGAAGACGGGCTTGGACAAGGTACTCTAAAGAACGATAGGAGAAACCACAATAAATCTGGTAAGGTTGCAGTGGTGGAGGTCATTATTCGCCATCTCGCTCAAATATATCTAATCTAATCTAAATAAAATAGGAAGGCTATCAGACAATATAGATAAAAATATGATTAACAAAAATAGGTAAAAGTAGAATTTAACTCTAGAAACATGTATGTAAGTCTTTATTTACAAATGAATACAATTAAAAACTTGATTTGAAGTCATTTGTTTGATGATTCCAGTTCAGCTTGCATTTTGCTAAAAGTATCTAAGTATTAACATAAAAATAATCATTTGGCATCTAATTTGCAATAGTATCTACTGTTCTTTAAATCCGCATAAAACTTTAAGTGTTACTTTTTGCTGAACAAAATGTATATCTTGGCTTGCAGTTAGAGCGTTTCATTTTATAATAGTATTTAGGTTTATTTTTCCTTTTATTAACCACTCAACTTAATTAAATGACATGTTATACACAAACATTTTTTTTAACAAAATATGGGAGACATATCAGTTAAGGTTAGCCATTATTTTCATAAGTCGATTATAATTATTTTATTATGTCTTTTTGGTTGTCTTTTTTTTAAACAGTTATAGTTCAGCTTACCCTGCTTATTCTTATATCATCCATACACCCTGAAAATCCTTTTGTACGTCTTCAAACCCTAAAATTGAGGGATGTAGGTGTACTTCAGCACCCAAATACATCTCATCGCTTTGTAGGTTCAATATATCATTTACGCCAGGTGCTGAACCTTGTGCAGAGTAGGTACCATCTGAAAAAAAATCGTTGTTACCCACTGAACATAGAACATTTAAAAAAGATTGCATAATATTATACATACGTTAGAAACGTTCTGTATTATAATTTTATAAGCGTTAAAACAACAATTTTTGTATTTCAGTATAATTAGCATTTTGGTATAAATTCTAATTCTAAAAGTAAAGTTTAAGTTTCCTTTTGCTCTTCTTTTAAAAAGTATTTATTTAACATTAAACAAAACCATGAAAAACATTCTCTTATGTCATTATAATAATTATCATTTTAAAAATCTAACGGATTTTAGCATTAGAGCGGGACGTCCGTTCTGTTTGGAATGTGATAACCATTTGGTTTTTACAATATTTCGTTTCTGATTTTAATTCCCTTTAAATATGAATACAAAATTTAGATACCAACGTCTGTAAAAAAATGGTTTAATTTATATATCATCATTCGTATGCTCCGGCAAACCATGTTCTATGTTAAGAAATCATCATAAATCATAATTAAAAGGTATCTCATTTCCTGGAAATCTTGCATAAATGTTATCAAATATTACTTAAATATTGTCGCAATGTTTGTCAAAATTACATTTTTTAGCAAAAAATTCCTTCCCAGAAAAGAAAATAATACATCTGAGGCTACATTATGTTGTTTTATTAAAATGGTGAAATTGCGTTCCTGTTATAATTATTTGGCGCGAATTTTTTACAGCACATTCCGTGGATAATTTCTAAGCCATAAAAAATCATCCAAAAATTAAAAAAATATATATAACGAACATCCTTCCAGTGCTCTTTTAGATGCTGCAAATGCAATCCCAAAATTCAGATGTAACAGATTTCATTCAAAGCTTTTTTTTATCCTTATGAGTTGGTACTCTCGACCACCACATAACCAACGATAGCACGGGTGATTCTAAACAAAGGTTTAGGAATTACTCCAGACTTCAAAACTAAACTTTCACGGCACTACTAAATGGCGGGATGAATTACTTCTTCATACCCGATAGTTTAAATCGCTAAATTCAGCTCCTCCTGCTGCCTTTTCAAAGAACAGAAAGTCAAGTGATATATCTATTAAAGTTATTAAAAGTACAACTTCTGTGTCTGATTTTAAAAAGTCTCGATATGATATTTTCTTATTTTAAATTTGATATATAATTTAAATGACAACTTAGACAAAGTCAGCTTTATGGCCACACATATGACTGACACTGAAAATATATATTGTTTTTATTCGAATTTAAAACAACTGCAGAAATTGATTAAAATGAAACTGACTTACCTATAGTAATCTTAGCATTATTTCTATCCCGTTCTAACTTTATTTCATGCCAGCTACCATCTGAAACGTATACATCCCCAACTCGGACAATACCTTCTCCACTGCCGAGCTCGAACCGGTACTGAACACCCCCGTTGACTATTTCCAAGATGTTGTAGTCTATTTTACCAGCAGCATACATTAGATTGCCTAGAATAAAATATAATTTGTAGTGTTTTTATGGAGATATTGTATATCAACTAAAAGTGACAGATGTTTCTTAAATAGTTCTAGTTATACTTTAGTAATAAAAAGTCGTAAATTATCAGACCAATATGAAATGATTACGAGTAATACTAGGTTATTTAAGACGTTTTGTCGTTCTATAGAAGAAACATAATTTTATAATTTATACATTTTATTGTTTAATGTAACTTTCCCAAACTTCAACACACTTGCTCCAGTAATCTTTTTTCTAATTGATGGATTCCATCCTTAAAATGAGAAATAAGAAGAATGTCGAAATACGCTTTTAAGGCTGCTATAACCTTTTTATTCTATAAACATCGTTTCCCAGATGTGAATTTTTTAAAATTGAAGAAGAGCCAAAAGTCAAAGGGAGCTAAATTTGGCGAACATGGTGGCTGTTGCAACAATTCGTATTTAAAATCGTTAATTTTTGCGATACTTTTTAAAGTGTGTACGTTGTCTTAATTCAATAAATCCTTATTGTAACAATTATATTCTGTCCTAATTACTGTACCGGTTTAAAGGCAATCCAGAAACAAAACTTTTTGCATTCCAAAAACGTGCTTGTTGCTGAGCCGAAGTTCTAAGTTCACACTACTCCTGTTCTGATTCAGGATTATGGTGGTAGACGCAAGACTTATTCATAGTGATGAAACAATAAGCAAAATAATTTGTATTTTTTCTAAAATGTTCCAAATTTTGCTAAGAAAGCCCAATTTGAATGTGTTTTTGTTCCAATGTCAGTGATAAATCCATGATTGTGTACACAACTTTCTGAAATCCAAAACTTCAGCTAAAGGGTTGCTCACACTGCCTAATAAAATCTTACGAGCTTCTACTAAATCTATCACGATAAAATGACAATCTTCCAGAGAAAAATCATTTACTTTTGCTGCGCTTTCTAGTGTTGATGCACTATTTGGACGTTCTTTACGTGGCTAATCTTTAAGACTTGTACGACCATGTTTCAGTGTAGCAACCTATCTTTCAACTGTTTTAATTAAAGGTAAAGCGTGCTATACACTTTTAAAAATCTTTCATAATTTTTTTTTCCAAAACTAGGGATTTCCTCACTGCACAACATTAAATTTTTTCCGCTGTCAAAATATAATTAAATGGTTAACTTTAAACAGCTTAAGAATAAGTTTACTATCATTAAAAAAAATAAAACGAAGAAACTAATAGTGCCATCTCTTATACAACCAAAAAGCTTAATAAACAAGCAGTTAATAATAACCTAAATGAATTGCCTTTAAAAACATATAAGATAAATTTTATATACTAAAAAATATTATTGTTGCTTAATTTAAGTTAAAATGAACAGGAGTTTTAAAAAATATTAATAAATCTTCATCTAAGTGTTGCTGAAGCTCTACCAAAGTAATGATTTTTATAAAAAATTCTATATCTATCTTCTATTGCAGTTTGGTTAGTGTTCCTTTAAACACTTACAACTTTCTGTTTGCATATAGAGGGTGACATAATTTTACAATAAAAACCTTAAACGAGTTCATGATTTTACGTCTAAATAGTAAAATAAATAACGCGCACAAGGAGGCTATAGCCGCATTCTATTATTTATTATGTTTTGTATTCTTTTGTTTTTAAATTTATGTAAAGTTTATTTAAGATTATTACCTGTAGGTTGAACGGTCCTTACTCTTAAACTCAAACTTAGTTGATCTTCGATCGATTTTTTATTGATAATTCTATATTGCGAATAGCTCTTGCCACTAAACGATATTGGATTTCTAGCAATATAGCAGTTTTGATCGTGACATTTTGAAATATCCACGTCACACGCAGGTCCAGCGTAACCTTCGGGACATTGACAGGAGTATCCTGTCTGGGAAGCATCCGGAACACAAATCTTGAATATTGGACATGGTTCTCTTGCACATTCGTTTACTATAGTATCACATCGATCGCCCCCATAACCTTAAATAGATAATATAAACTTAATATAAAATGATACAACATATAAAAATGTTAAATCGCGCAGTCTTGTTTGTACATACCTTAAACAACAAATAATACATTTTTGACTCTTAAGATATTGCCATTAATACCAAAAATAAAGTTCTCATACCAACTTTAATTTTAAATACATTTAAATAATTTAATAGTTATTTGTGCAACCAGTTGGGAAAAGCACTATTTTTCTACGACATGGATTATAAAATTTTTTCCACGCGTTTCCGCAATTTTTAAATTTAGTTTATGATTTTGTATTTTTTTTTAATTTTGACATTTAAACACTTTTTAAAACTTACTGACGTTGTTAAATATCTTACTTTTCATAACCAGTTGAGAAAAAATTTAATTTAAAACATATATTTTTTCAAAACAAATGAAATTAGCAAAAGTATCACCCATATTTAAAAGTGGTGAATTTAGCAACCCAAATAATTATAGACCCATTTCTGTTTTATTAGTATTTTCAAAAATTTTAGAAAAAAATCATAAATACAAAATTAGTGTAGACTTTTTAGAAAATCAGAAATTACTTTCCGAAAATCAATATGCTTTTCGTAAATTTAGTGATACAGAGGCAGCAACAATAGATCTTACTACATATATTTACTTAAATATTGATCATAATAAGAGATTTACGCAAATCTTTTGATATGGTAAACCATAATATATTGCTTCAAAAATTATTTAATATGGGAATACAAGGACAAATTCATTGTTGCTTTGGAAGTTATTTAAAACAAAGAAAGCAATATATTAAAATTGAAAAAACATTAGTTCCTCAAAAATAATTCTTTGTGGAAGGATCTATTTTGGGCCTAGTACTATTTCTAATATATATAAAATCTATGTCTCTATTTAAATTAAGGGGTACAATAAATTTGTTTGCCGATGATACAACCAATTTTGCTAATAGTAACAGTAAAATTCAAGACAATATTAAATATGATTTAAATATTATATCCGATTGGTTACAATTTATTAAACTCAGTTTAAATTTAAATAAATCGTCCTACATGATTATCAGCAAACAACATATAAGGGAAAAAATGCCTTATAAACAATTTAAGAATAAAAAAGTAAATAATTCTAATACTATAAAATTTTTAGGTTTATATATTGACAAAAATTTAAGATATAGAAAACATATAAAATATCTTTGAAATTATCTATCACCTATTTTGTTTAAGATTCGGAATTATATACCCTTAAAATTGCTTAAAAGTATTTATTATAGTTTAGTACACTCAAAATTGCAATATTTAATTTCAACATGGGGTTCAGCAAATTAGAAAAATAATAACACCTTTAAAAAGACTTTAAAATAAAATTATTAAATGTACTCATACATTACCATATCTTAAACCAAAAACTAATTTGTAGAAACCAAATAATTATTTGGATATTAATCATATATACAAATTAAAAACATATATATTTATTTATTCTCTTAAATTAAAAGAAAAAAATTAAATACCATACTTAAAAATATTAGTAACTTACATAAGCATAATACTAGACAACCAGATTTATTAGAAACAATTCAAATTAAAAGTAATTGTGGAATGAGATCAATACTCCATAACGAAATAAAAATGTATAATGATCTATCAATAAGAATTAAAAAAAAGACACCAAGAACGTTGAATAAGAATTAAAAAATACATATAAAAAATATTTAAAATTAATTTGACTGTTTCATTAATGAGTTCTTGTAAAGTTATTTATTGTTAATTTTTTAAAATGTTATATTCCCCGTAATAAACTGTATAGTTGGTTGGGAATTAAATAAAATAAATAAAATAAATAAAATAAATAAAATAAATAAAATAAATAAAATAAATAAAATAAATAAAATAAATAAAATAAATAAAATAAATAAAATAAATAAAATAAATAAATAAAATAAACAAATAAAATAAATAAATAAGTAAAATAAACAAATAAAATAAATAAATAAATAAAATAAATGTCAAAATTAGAAAAAGTTTATTTACTGTTTACTTTGTATTCTGTTTTTACGTTTTTACATCTTAAAAACAGTGACAGATTTGTCATGGATATTAACAGATTAAAACAATATGTATTTTTAAGGTGATGTTTAGTTTTTTTAAAGTTAATTGACTCTGTTTGCACTATTGTATACATTGGGGCCTGGACCCATGTGTATCCATCTGGCAAAAAACCCAAATTTTAATTTTAAAGGAACGACCAAATTTTAAGACCGTATCCTAATTTTTAATAATTGTCTTTGAATGTCTTACTGTTACTGTTTTTTAGTACTTTTAAGTTTATTGAATTAGGCATCGCCTTCTTGATTTCAACTTATGCTTGCATTGTGAATTATCTTTATAACTTTTATTTTTGGGATGGTACCAAACTCTCTCTACTGGTAAACAATTAATGTAGTTTTGAATCTACTGATTTTTGCAGTTTTATATGCCTATTAGATAACCAGATATACTCCTTACAATTTCAAAGAAAGTGGTAATGTGATGATTGTAAGAATATAGGTGAGAATAATTAACTTAGATTGTTTTTTTTGGTAAATGTATGTGCTTCTGCACTATTTCATGCTAAAAGCAATAAATTAATTAAAAAGTGGATTTGTTAAAATTTAACACTATTAAGTTCAGCCAAGCAAAGCTGCATAAAGTAAATAATTAGTTTAATTTTCTATCGATAGATGGTGCACACTGGTTCAAAAGTCACAATAAGCGGAAAAAATCTACTGGCTTATAAAGTGCCGCTCGGTGCCGCTTCCGCACGTGTCTGTAAAAATAGTCCATATAAAAAGCAAAATTGGCCGCCAGTTCAGATCAAATCTTTTTAGTTTCTTTTTATGTTTTTTTTTTCAAAGAACACCGAATTTTCGTTCTTATACTAATCCAACTATACAATCTTGGTGTTTATACATAGCGAAGAAATCAAACAAGAACATCTCCCACCACAACAGTCGCAGGAGGCCGCCGCCAAATGTTTTTGTCTATTTCAGCCCACCGAAAGCCGCCGACAAAAGTAAATTCATCAATATTTTTCATTATATTTTTCCGATTTTATTTTTTATCATTTCAGAAAGTTTTTTGTTTTGATGCATTTTAAATTTTTATTTACTGTGTAATATGTATGCTATAGGTGTGAAAAACCAATCATATATGACTTTTATTAAATTTAAGTTTCCATTATTAAACGTACGAATTATAACTGAAGTTTAAGGGGTACGTCCAAGAAAAGTAAAATTAAAATTGTTCAACGTTCTTGGCGTATTTTTGTTCATAGGCGATTTTTTTTCAAATAATTTTTATGGAGAACGTTACTACATCTCCAGGAATAAGTAATTACGACATTACATAAATATTTTTATGTTCAAACTTTAAAATCTGTCCGGAAATTGCACGTGCAAAAGCTGAAGAAAAAGGAAGGCATGAGTGAGTACAATTTTAAATTTAAGAAGGCGGTGACTGAGGCCGTGATTGGCAGAAAAATGAATCGTTTTTTTGCATTGGACGTATTATACTGCAGAAACGTAAATTTATTAAAATTAAATATTGATCAATGATTATGGGGGGTATGAGACTTGGAGATAGAACAATGCATAAATAAATACTTAAAATAACAAAGACGTTGTAGAAGATTTCGGAAGAAAAATATGACTCTGGGTAGAATTATGGATCAAGAATGTAGTGAAATAAAAAAATAAGACGGGAACGTAAATTGGAAGGCGTCACTAAAAAAAAAAAATAAGTATATAGCCAATAATAAATTCTTGAATTTACTTGTTTTACTTTTTTGTCTTTGTTAGCTCCTTCACAAGGTGTCCTAAAAGTAATGGGACACAAAGCAACAGCAGATTCCTTAAGTCGAGATAATGTAATTAACGTAAAGTTGCCTTATTACAAAGTTAATAATAACTACGATACAGGGTGTTAAACTTTTAATTTTGTTTTGGTTTTTTTGTAATGATTCCTTAACTTAGTGACATAGCAGTACAAAATTGGGGGTTTGTGGGTTCTTTGAGGTGAGAAATTCAAATTCGTCCATACTTTTAATGTTGCTAATAGAGAGCGCCAGCTACGTCCTAACCAACTTGTTTCAGGTGGCATAACGTGTCTTAAGCTCAGTATATGGACCTGTTTATTAAAAAATAAGTTACTTTAATTCCAGTTGCGTGAAAAATGTATACCTTATTTAGGTCTTTAGGAGCAACTGTTTTCGAGATAAACACACTTTAAAGGACCCCGCCATTTTCTATGGAAAATTTGTTTCGGCCAATTGTTTTTAAACTTTGCAAACCCAAAAACCCCTCTAACCCCCCCAAAATCAACCTTAAAGGTTACTGGGGATTTGGAGACCTTCGAGGGTAATTTTGGGGGGTTAGAGGGGTTTTGTGCCCGTGGAGACTTTTGATTAACCTATTGAAAACTATTACTTTGCGAAGTTTAAAAACAATTGGCCAAAACTCATTTTATATAGGAAAACTGCGGGGTCCTTTATAGTGCGTTTATCTCGAAAACAGTTGCTCCTAGAAACCTAAATGAGATATACGTTTCTGATGCAGAGGTAATTATAGTAACTTCTTTTTTAATAAACAGATCAATATAGTAAGCTTAAAAAAATATGTCATCTGAAACAAGTGTGGTAGGCCGGAGCTGGCGCCCTCTACCAGCAACATCTAAAGCATGGATGAATTAAAATTTCTCGCCTCAAAGAAAACCCAAATCCCCAATTTTATACTGCTATGTCATTTAGTTAAAAAAATATTCCAAAAAAACGAAAACAAAATTAAAAGTTTGAGACCCTGTATCTAAGCTATTATCAACTTTGGGATTAAGCAAGTTTACGTTAATTGTATTATTTTGATCGAAGAAATCTTCTGGTGCTCTGTGTCCCATTACTTCTGGGACACCCCGTATATGTATTTCAGAACGAGCAAAAAATCGCGTATTGGATCCGTATGTTTAAATCTGCATAGCTCTATCTTTTATCTTGAAGCGTATTTTGAAATGTAGTAAAATAAAACTCGGAGGTAAGTGGTGGAAAATCAGGTATAATAATAATTTATATTTTAAGCCTAACTTACCTTCTTTACACAAGCAATCTAATTTCTGCTTATGCATCGGCGAAACAAAACTCGTTACATCGGTAGACACTGGTTGAATAACTAACGTATCTAAAATAAAATGATCCTGGCATACTCCATACATACAGTACTTGTTGCTACACTTTGGTCTTATGATTTCTTCCACAACCAACTTGGTACTTTCCTCTAGCTCCTCCAAGTTATCGTTTAGAGATTTTCTGATGGTGTCCGAAGTAAAATAACCTTCGTCAGGTTTGCGAACTGTGAAGAGGACGTCTAGGTCTTTATGGATGTAGCGTTTAGATCTAAAAATAAAGTGTCTTAAAAATTATTTGTAATTTAACGATTTTTAAAATTATAACTTAAGTACCATTTTTACAATTTTTTTTGATGTGATTCCACTATAAGTATTTAGAAAGCCATGAGTAATTAAATAAATTGGTGGTAGAAAAGTAGTTAATAATTTACTGAATACAAAAAATATGTTAAAATTATATAGCAATAATACCATGACATATATAATTTTGTTTTATACTTGTTATGTTATACCTGTTATGGTGCTCGTCATTAAAATTTGATTCGTTAGTGTATCTTCGGGCCCTTAACAAATCTTCGTCGTTGGACGGCTGTACACTTATAATTATGACATCTTTTAATCTACAGTTCATACCATTCCTGACAGCTCTTACAAAACCTACAAATTATTAAAATTGATGGTAAATTAGCAACATTTACTACTACTATTTTATTTCCCTACTAAAAAAGTCAAATAGAAAACGATATAATTGCATTGCCATTTTAGCAAATATGACTTTTAAATCAATCGGACTTTATGGCATTTAACTTGATATGATTAAATTCAGATTCACCGGCATTTCAAGGAATGCCTAACCTTATCCATTTTTATTTCTAACTCCATTTATAATTTACTACAAAACGCAGATTAATACCATTAGAACCAAATAGATACACCAAAATCTTGTGATGCCACCAAGAGAAGAAATCATGGTTTTATTACGAGAGCAACGAGATAAGACAAAGAGGAGTGGTCCTGAGCGAGATAAAGGCATTTTCGCCAAGATAAAGATGCTATGTTTTCTCAAGTCCACAAGGAAGATCCCCATTCAAACTTATATATTACAAACTCATCCAAAAAGAAGCAGATAAAAGCACAATAAGAACAAAACAGAATCGACCAAAGTCATTAATTCCTTTGTAGAAGCCGATTAAATAGTCCAGTAAATAAAGGAACAAAGCTGTAAATAAATCTGTACAGTTTTCACTTGTGGCGCAATTCCTAGGTCTTCGGGGATGCTTTTGAGCGAAAAAAGTTTATTAACATTAACAGGTGGGCAAGGGCTGAAAATGGCCCCTCAAGGCCCAAAAAATTTGTTTTGCGCTAATATCTGCCAAAATATGCGAATTGAATAATTTTTGTTATGACAAAAAATGAAGATCGCCTTGTAATCTACAAAAATGGTCATTATAATTTTTGTCGAAAAATCGATAGTTTTCAAGATAACGGGATCCAAAATTCCCCTCATTTCAGCTGCCGCTCTACCGCTAGAATGCCGATATCTTCATTATAAGCGGGCGCAATATTTTGAGAGTATCTCATTAATTTATTGATATTTTTTGAAAAAATGGTTTGTTTTTAACATTTTTTTTTATGATGAGACCTTAGCAAGTGTTCAATGATCCCAAAAAATTTCCTTCACCATCTTTCTTGCGTTTTGATTAAAAATTGCAGATATTCGTGTGAAACTCATTTTTGGGACTTTGGGGCCATTTTTCAGCGGGTTTAAACGTCGGAATCGTGATAAAATTTTTCTCGTTCGAAAGCATTCGCAAAGACCTAAGAATTGCGCCACAAATTAAAACTGTACAGATTTATTTACAGCTTTGGTACATTCAGGTCTTCAGTTACTGGACTAAGATTGGAACAAAATGAAATGCCAAGTTTGTAATCCTTTTAATTTAAAATTTTTAATAAGGTTACTATTTTAAATTAATTAAAAAAAAATACTTTCCTACAAGTAAACATAAAAAGAAAATATAACCTGTCAAAGAAACACAATGTATTTTTTAAATTTTATATTTAAACCTTCCCACAAACTATAAAAAAGTCAATATTTTATATCTAGAAAATTTTAGAATAAAATTATATGCCAAAAGGTGATTTTTTATGGGAACTCTTGTTATATAGAAATTTTAACAACTAATATAATATTTTTAAAAATATATCATGACCATAATTTACTATATTTAAAAAGGTAAATCTTTGCATGAAAATATATTATAAAAACATATTCTTAAATAGCGATGTTTAATAATTACCGACAACATTCGCGCCACTGGAAGATTTGCGAAAGTCTAGTCAGTAATAAAAATTTGGCAATTACCTAAAGAGATGTTTACATTTAGTCTCTTATTTCAACCCTGTTATCACTGCAAAATATGTATGTATGAAATAAAAGAGTTTAGTGATTTACAGTTACTTTTTAACCAATGCCAAAATACTTAAAAAATACCAAATTTACATACATAGGACCTAACACTCGTAAAATCAGTTTAATGGTCATTTAGTGGTCCCTCGCATCCCTGAGCCCTTGGTGAAAACACTGTCGAAACACTGTGTTCGTGAAAACACTGTGTAACCACACAGGTTCTCCGATGTTTTCACAGTGAAGTTGTTCCATAAAGTCACCGTGGTTTCACAGTGGTTTCCTGCTGAACCCACGGCGCTTACACAGCAAATGCACCATAAATATACGGTAAGTATTTACCGTGATTAAACAATTAATCCACGGTTCATCCACAAAATGTAAATTTTTTAAACAAAAAAACATTAAATGTTTTAATAAAAAGGGCAAAATATATTTACTAAAAAAATAAATGACGTATATTCTTCTGCAGTAAATCGCTTTCCTCGCATCCTTGGGCCCACAGTGTATACACATTGGAAACACTGTGGAAAAATGAAACATATACACGATGTTTTTACGATGTATTTACCATGTATTCATAGTGTTTTCATTGTGTATACCCTGTGGGCCGTAAGATGCGAGGGATGGTATAAAACATAAAAGCTATGAATTAAGCGTTTACGTAATTTCAAACCTTATTTTACAAGATAAAAAGGGATAGAGACCCAAATGTAAGCACTGACGACTTTCTGTGATTACTCGTGAGTAAAAATAGATAATTAGATCAAAAAACCAAATCAAATGACCACAGAAAAGGTGCGATATGAACATTACTTTTTGTAGATCTCCAAAGTTAAAAAAATGTTTAAAACTTGAAGAAAGAAAGTAGTGAATCTGTCGCTAGGCTGCTCAAAAACTTATCCATTTTAATATATTAAACAAGTTACTTAACACTTAGATACTGATATACAAATATTAAATTTGAAAAAATGGTATAAAAATTGTACCTTTTCTATGGCTCAAAATAAATGCTTCAGGACTAACGTCTCTAAATCTAACAGCAACCGAGTTCTCCAACATAACGTCACTCAGTATTTCAACGTTAATTTTGACAATGGTGTATGCGAAAAACTTTCCATCCGTTACCGACACGTTCAGCCTGTATTCGCCGACATCTAGACGTGGAAGCGCTGTTATTGTACCGTCAGATCTAAAAAATCAGAATTTATAATTATGTTATGTAAATAAAAAAAAAAGATTTTTTAAAAGATACCTAAATACATTTTATACAGCTTATTTCTTCCATGCAATGAAAATTGGTACACATATTTGGCTCCCTAAATATCACTTTAGTATTTTGATCTATGTCTATGAATAACGTTGCATATTTTTAATTATCAACCAACTTTCCTTGATATAGGGCTTGTACACAAAACTGCGAATCGGCGCAATGCGAATTCGCAACAAATAAAAAACTGCGACAAGAATTGCTGCGATGCGATTTCATGCGGCAAGACGTCTTTCTTCCACTAGTGTCCCAAAGAACTAGACGTTCCTCAATCAGTGATATATAAAAAATCTACGTCGTACTCTGTCATTTTTTTACATTAAATGTAAGTACGTCTTGCCAACACGGCGTCTCAGAGCGAACTAAAATGGCGTCAACAAGAAGTGTGACGTAACATCGCAGAAATGCGCCATGCGAATCAATTTGCAAGTTCTTGCTATGCGCCGTGAGAGCTCGTAGATTTTTACGATGCGACGTCGCATCGCAGTTTTTGTGTACAAACCCTTAAGGTCGTAGATTATTTTACGATAAGTATGAAATCTAAAATGAATGATAAGAGCTTTGATACACTGAGTTTTTTAATACTACTTATTTATTATCATTTAACATTTAACAATTTATTTACAAAATATAGGAATTAACTAAATTACATTCATATAAATAAGTTCTTAGTTCGGTTTCCACTTTTTTTGTTATTATTTTTTTAAAACCTTACCTATTAATTTGGAACAACTCGTGGGTCGGATAGGAAATTCCTACTGTAGGATACAAAGCGTAAGTTAAAGTGTCGTATTGGTCCTGATCGTTTGCGTAAACTTTTCCAATAACCCCACCAGGATATTCATCCAGGTAAGAGTTGATGTTGATTTCCAATGGTGTAATAATAGGTGGATATTGAGATTCTTCTATAACCTTTACCAATACCTATAAGTAAATAAAAATGATGAATTAAAACATATTAATTAGGGTTTATATTAGATGTTATCACTTCATTCCTGGTCTGCACGCACAGTTGAAGAACCCTTGTGAAGTTGCAAATCTGCATTAAAATACTTTCAAACACTTTTAAACGAAATAGAAAAGCTGTCAATATTTCTAACACTTTTAAAATTAAATGATAATTACAAACTAGAACAAATTAAATTTTGCCTTTTTCTTAAAACCATGCTTTTTATCAAAAGGACAAGAAAATATATTTTTTAAAGTGAAATTATTAGTGGGTCTTTGTATTAAAAATATGTTTAAATAATGTTCGTCATGTTATTAAATAAATAAAATTGATTTGTATCTATAATTTCAAAAAAAAAAAAAAATCTTGTTATTTTTAATTATTTTTTCAATATTTAAAACTGTCAAGTTTTTGTACATTTTTTTAAAAAGTTTTTCGAAGTATCTTTCGGGTAAATTTGCAGGTTCAAATAAGTCGACTGTTTGCAATAAGCTGGGACCATCCCGAACAAATTGATAACATCTGGCAGAAACCCCTTTAAATATAAATTTTTGATATAGAGCATCACCAGAATTTTTGTTATTTATTAACAACGGATAAAAACCGACTGCTTGACATGACACTTTTCTTAAAGTACAGGGTGTTCCAACTTTATTTATATACTAAATATCCATGCCCTATATAATAATTATGACAGAAAGTACATAGTAGTTAAAAGCGGTCAGCAGTTTAAAAATTTACTATGGGATGTTATGTTAATTGTTTTTATTCTTTTATCGTTTTTAATTATTACATGACTAAATCAAATAATACAAAAAAAATAGGTCGTCATTTCAAAAACCAGCAATAATTGACGTATAGTGTAATATACATTTTTGATGTAGAATTGAATAAAAAATAAAAATTTGGCAAAATATACAAGGTGTTCCATGAAAAAAAAAACTCTTTTCAATGAAAACTCTGTTTTCTGGACACCCTGTATATTTACCCATACTGTTAATTAAAATTAGCGTTACCAAACACGCATTTTTTATCTTAATTTTTTCGTATCATGTACAGGAGCAGATATATTTAGTGTATAAATAGAGTGGGGACACCCTTTATACTTGGTAAATTTTGTTTTAAAAAATACGTTTTTTAATAGTTAGACATGGTTAAAGTTAGAAACAATGGGCTAATACTGTACTAATAAAGAATACATCTAAAAATTATAATATAAATTTAAACCAAAGCATGAAGTTTTTGTTACATTAGGATAATCATATTTGTAAAATTGTTAAAATATATTTTCATTGTCATTTATAAAGTTTTTAAGAATCTATCTAGTTTAAATAAATTGAATTCTTCTGTTACTAAAACAACCAGGTTGACTTACCCAAGTATCCGAATACAATGGTGGGCTACCGTTATCAAATACTCTTATTTGTAGCAGATAATTATTGCGTATTTTGTGGTTAAACTTGGATGCAGTTCTTAGGATTCCATCCTGATCTAAACGGAAGTAGTTTCCTTCATTGCCCACT